>VZTU01035018.1:187960-258750 GCA_013400835.1 Zapornia atra
TGCATATAGGCTTGTTCTCAGAGAGAGTCATTCGTTTGAAATTTTAGCAGTGGTGTTTCCAGAAAACAGTACTACCGGTGTACTATTGAATTGTATGTCTGTATTATAGCAGTTTTCTGTAACATTAAGCACATTTGGTTTTGGAATTCAGTCCTTGGAGTTTATTTAGTTTTGACTAAGAAACTGTAGGTGCCTTATTACTGTCAGTTTATTCTCATCTGATAGAAATATTATCTTTGTTTTTTTAATGTTCTTACTTGTCACAGTGACACTATACAATAGATTTGTTTTTTGTATGTTTTGTATTTCTGCCTCATAGGTCACCCTGCCTTCCATAACAAACGCCAAATTCCTCCAAATGTTTAAAAACATTTCTCCTTCTCCTCTCCCTTTTTATATGGCTTGGGTAGAAATTGAGTAGAGCTAATTAATGGGGGGGTGGGAAGAATAGAAGGGACTGTGTGAAGATTCTAATTGCTTTAATCCCTTTTTGCATAAAATTGGGAAAGGATGAGACTAATTCCCGCATGTAAAATGAAGGCGACCACTGGCTCAGAAACAGAAATTTGCCTGTGAGGCACTGGGTGGATGGGTGCCACAGACTGACTGGTTCTGGTGCTCCATGAGTGGTGTGGGGTGGTCCCAGGAGGTAAATGTCTGAGTACGCTCTTATGGTGGTTTGGTGGTGTTCCTGCTTATCGCTTATTGATTGACCTTTATTTGTTAGAGATGGGCTCAATACTTGGAGCAGAGGAATACAGATAAGATAAGCAGAGGTTCTGTGCTGTGACCTGGGTTGAAGGTTACCTGGGAAGCTACGCTGCTGGTCCAGCTAATGCTTATGTGTGTGGGGGGTCTGTAAGTCCTAGTGAGGATAGACCTGAGTGAGGGGTAGATGTTGGCCAGTGCACGCAGAGAGACTGCGGTGCTGGGTGAGTGAAGGGAACTCGGAGTGCTACAGTACTTCTGAAGGCTTTGTCCACCTTCTGCACCGCTGCCCTGCAGCTGAGAGTGCATCTGTTGGGTGTGCTTCCTTCATGTTGTTTGGTTTTAACGTCCATCTGACCTATGTGTATGGGACATGCTACATTTAATGTATGCATGCACGTCTGCATGCATGTAGGTACATAATAGGTAGGCATACAGTATGCTGTTGATTTATCTTTTCCCTTAATTTGTGTCTTCATTCTTCTTCATCTTGTGTGTGCTTGCACAGTTGCCCACATCTTTATTTCCAATAGATGGGTCTCTTTCTCCATCTCCATGAGGTATGAAGGATCAGTGTCTTTGGGTTTTGGTTAAATGGGTTTAGGGAGCCAGTCGACATCTCCAGTTCTTGAAGTTTGATACGTGTTTACTTACACCTGTAGATGCATTTAAAACTCACTCCTAAGACCTTCTTCCCCTTCTGTTGAAGACATAAATGCTTTCTCTTTTTTCATCAATAGCTCTACAAAAGAAGGAAATTTATATTTAATGAGGGCCTGTCTCCTGGTGTTTACAAATTCCTCCGTGACGAGCCTACAGCACTAGCACATGGAGACATTTATACTCTAATAGGATTTACCTTTACAAATATCTGAAAACCTTTTAAAGCAGAGATTAAATTGTTTAGCTCAATATTTAATCTGTTACTTCCTCTTTAAAGATGCCCAGTGGAATTTGTCATACACCAAGCTGATAACACATAATATTGATCAGTCATAAACATAAAACAGAGAAATCTCAGGAAGTCTTCTGCAATCCTTTTCTTTTTAATTAAATTTTGATCTGAACTGCTTTTGATTAATTTTCTTATTTGTAAGTATGTGAATTCTGGGGGCCAGCAAGTTTCTTAAGTTGCCTGGCATTGGTCTCTGGTGAGTGGCTTAGCTCAGGAACAGTATGATTGCATTTTTATGGTTTTCAGATATTTAATAGCTTCTTCCTGTCATTTTCTGAATGAGTGAATAAGGTTTAGCCCTCTGGGAGCCAGCGCAGCATCGGAGAGTGGAGAAAATGACTCGGATCTGTGTACTTGACTGATTGCCTTAGTCTTAATTGTTCTCTTAATTAGCTGCAGTAGCAACTGCATCTGGGGAGAGATCACGGTATTGGTAAACAGCTCCACCTTGGAGCCCTGTGTAATGCCTTTTGGAAACATGACAATGAGCTCTGTATCTCCGCGGAGACACAAACCTGCCAAATCTTCAGCCCCTGAAGTCTTTGGTCTCCTCGTGTGATCTGTCACTCTCGTCTGTGAGATGCAGGCCCCCAACTGTTTGTTCTTAAACAAATTAAGCTTTAATATGCCAAAAGCCAGCTTTATTGAGCAGAAGGAGGGAAGGGGGAAACAAAAGAGTGTCGGTGGAGGATTGTTCAAACAACTTGAGGGTGTTTCCCAGATTAGGAGTGGGAGAGAGAGATGTGCTCTGGGGAGTCGAGGCAGGCTTGAAATGGTTTGCGGTGGGAGACCCAGGCAAACTGAAGTCTGAGAAGATGCTGTGTCAGAACAACCTTTTTGCTGGTGGTGTCAGCTCAAGTCATAAGGGCAACCTGGCCACGGCCTCCAAAGGCATGTCTGTTGAATGCAAAAAACACTGTGTGGTGGTGGAGTTGACCACCAGTCCAGCTTAATTTCTTGTCCACAAAGTGACTCTCTGAACCAAATTCTGGTGCTTGCGGTGAGGAGTGTGAAGCTTAAAATTCTGTTAGGATGTGTGTCATTTAATCTTAACTTCAGTTTTGTGATCTGGTCTTGCTGCAGTGCAGATAGTGCAAAGCCAGGCATAGTGGACCACTGAAGCTGATGGGCTTTGAGAACATGCTAATTCTTAAGAGCTTTCATTGCTTAAGATCTGTCCAAAGATGAAACCATCCATTTAACCAGTGAGATTAAACTGAGGATTTATTTGTCACTGTATCCACACTGTGAGTACCTTTTTGAGTGCAATCCATGCAACATGGCACTGGCTGTAGAAAGTGTGAATTGATGCAATTTCTAAGTATGACCGAGGCAGATTTGGTTCTGGAGATAGACAAAGGGCCAAAAAGGTTCAGTTATTTTAAATTAAATTATTCTTTAATCCTGCAAGCAGATAAACAATATATTCCTCTTTTTTTTTTTTTTTGTGCTTACCCAAAATAAAAGAATGCTGATGGATTTTTTTTTTTTTAGTTTTGTTGCTGCCAAAAAGGATTGCATGGGAAGGCATGAAAAGTTCTGTTGCTGTGTCTCACCTGGCTTTCAAATTATGTATTTGCAGACTAGTGGGTATGGTGGTTTGGTTAAGTGCCACCAGTGCCAGAAGTTAGGTGTTTTCTACTTCTCACAGAAGTATAGTTTATGGTATTGACTGTTCTGTTCATAAATTATAACTAAAAAATGATTATTAGCGAGTTTATACTTAGGATAAGATTAACTGTGTAGACTATTTAGTAAGAATTTGTGGGTTTTTTGCATTTCAGCAGTGTTGGACTTGCAGCTCTTCTCCTGTAGAAATCCTTTAGGCATCCTTCCCAAAGCTTTCCTGTGCTGAAGTACCCTTCCTAACCAGGGCTGAGCTGTTTGCTCTAAAACTTCAGTAGAAACAGTTGCTGAACGTTTGGCTGCAGAAAGAAGGCAGGTTCAGACAAATAACTATCAGATAATGTGTATGGGATAAAAAAGGCAATTTAGAGGGGTTTGTAGTAGTTAATTCTGAAATTAGTAGTGATGGTTAAACTACATTTTATTGTATTAAGGGCAATAAAATTCTGTAGAGAACTTATCTATGCTGGAATCCAGTATCAGCAATAGTTGAAGTTTTATGGCAAATTAACCCAATCTATGAAACAAGCAGAAATTAAATCTGGATATCAAATTCAAGACATTATTCTAAGCCAGGCTTTACTAGCTTTAAGTTACAGTGGAAAACTGAAAGGAAAAATCAGGTTTTTATTTTTTTAAAATACTGTTATTGCGATGAAAAAAATGCATTCACTCTAACTGTATCTAGTATCCTTCTTGCTGATCTATGAGTAATTAAAGCATGAAAAACATTTGCAACAGAGATGTGAGGTAAGAGGACATTCAACAGGGCACTGAGTTTGGAGGAAGGTAGCTCCAAACAGGAGTGTTTTTTCCTTGTTCCTGCTTAGCCCATCTGCTAAAACGTGTGACAGATAAAGAGGTGATGTGGTAGGCACTGAAGGAATAAACAAGTGTGTTCTGTATGCAGGACTCTGAGGTGAAGATGATGAAGATTAGTTAGCTTGACCCAGCACCAGGCAGTGAGCAGCACCCGCTGACATTGTTGGAAGGGTATCCTCAGCATGATGTGATTGGGTTATTCAGAGGCACCAGCAGTTACAACCAACTTGAAGGTGCTGGATGCCTTGTGTCTTCACAATGCTATAGATATGTAGCAATATATGATTTTTATCTAGTGCTGTTAGATGAGTATAGTGAAACTGAGGTGTATGATTAAGAGCTCATGAGTGTTTGCAAGGCCTTTAATTGATGCAGGAAGGTGTTTTGGTTTTTTATATGTTCTTGAATATGTTGTGCTACGTTTCTCTGATTTATGACACTGTTGTTTCTGTGTACTCCTTCTTGGGAGACACTTATGTCAGCTCATTGTCTTGAGATGACTAATGAAAATATTCGTACTCTACTGTTTAAACCAGTCCCAATCCCTAAGAGCCAGTGAGCAGACCATTTCCACTATTGTACAAGTGTAAATCAGGACTTGCCTCCGTTGACTTCAGTAAAATTAATTCTTGGGAAAACTTGCCATGAGATCATAATACGATCTAATACAAATACTCCTTTTAAAAGCCTGAGTTAAAAATCACGGGTTACTGAACAACATAGTCAAGGACCAAACAGAATTAGCATCAATATATCTAAAACTTGGTTTTTTAGTTTTTATCATCAACCTGAGTTTACAGTTTGCTTTACATTTGCTCTAGAATATATTTAAACTAATTTGGGCAAATAATGCTTTAGATGTCGTTTGTCTCAGTGGATCAAGAAAGCTGTCGTTGAACATAAATATATTGCTTGCCCCAAGCGATCATAAACACAGAGGTGGAATCTAAGAAAAATAATCAGATTTGAGTCGTAGGGTTTGGGGTGTTTTTTTAATAAAGTGATATTAAGAAAAAATATGCTAGAGACTTCCTGTGTGTTGCCACCTGCCTGTGAAGTTTTAGGATTTCCCTAAGTCCAGACTTCAAGCTTACTTCCAACACAGATTTCTATTGCAGATAATCCTACAGAAGAAAGTTGGAGCAGCTGTTGTTCTCCCTCACTCAACCAGTGGACTGGCATAAATGTTATGTCCAGAGAAGATGATATGGTGGCATTAAGATGATAATATAAGGCATGTTTCCCTTCACCCAGTTTACTGTATGTGGAGGGAAACTGAGGCTTTGAATAAAAATTTGCACTGCCTCTGGTGCAGGAGTTTAGGAAAGGGGGATGTGAGTGGTTTTATTCCTTCAGTGGAAAGGGGTTGCCCAGCTGAATTTCACATTCATTTTGATTGCTTAAATGTTACCATATTAAATATTAATGGCATTTGGTGTTAATGTGTCGAAACTGCATGACCCATCTCGTTGACATTGTAAGCACATGCTCTGTTTTGTACATGGCTGAGCATGTTGTTGCTCAATAAATAATAAATTATTATCAACATCATTAAACTCCTGATTACAAAACCAATCTGAAAGTAAAAAGGAGATTACTCTGTGCACTGGTTCCTACGTCTTGCCGGTGTCAGAAATATCACTTATTAGTAGCTGACTGCCTACAGCACGTTGGGAAAATGCTGGTCTTCATTCAAAGTTTTGCACTATCTACCTGTGGGGAAAAATGCAGCTCCTGACTGCAGCCTTTCCTCTGGCTGCACTGAGCTGCAGGGTAGATGCAGACTGCTCTCTCCTGGACCAGCTAGAAATGGACAAATGCTTTTTGGCAAATGCTGTATATTGGAAAGTGTGATTTCCATATAAATGGTATTGCCTTTATACTTGGCTTTGGAGATTAGGGAGAAGGTAGGGGGAAAAATAGCAGAGAGGATACAATGATGCCAAAAACAAAGAGGGAAAGGAGTCTAAAAAACTATGGAGGAAGACAAGGGAGAGCAGAAAAGTAGGAGGGGAGTGGGAAAACCCAGTGGGGCAAAACCACACCAATCTCTCTTAGTTTTTAGAAAGCTCTGGTTTTGGTAAATTAATGTTTAATGCAGGAACTTCACTATAGCTGGAAAAAAATGTTGTATTTTACCAGCTTGGGGAAAGACCTGCATGTGTGTACGTGCAGCCACTAGATTTGAATTGTAAGGAAATACTGTCTTCAAATATCTAGGCTGTAAATTTTAACTGCAGTCAAGGAGCATAGTGACTCAACATGTTCTACTGATGTTTTACTGAACAGCTGCAGTATCTGCCACCTTTTGTTCAGGATACCAGGATATCCTATCCTTCTCCAACACCCGTTTAATATGAACAGCCATCAGCACACTGATATGGTTCACTGGCTTTTTTGTGGCATTGTGCTGGGTTTGTCTAGGAAAGTGTTAATTTTATTGTACTGAGTTTCTGGGAGGATGCTCATCGGAAAGTATTCTTTAGGTTAGAAAAAGGAAACATGTTCCTTTATAGAGGAACTGTTGCAGAGCTTTGCTGCCCTGTTTATGTTTGTAAAACATTTTCTTGCTGAGTGAGAAATGGTTGTATTGGGAAACAGCCATACTAAATACACCAGTTTGTTATTAAGAAAAGACTAAATAATTAAAAAAAAAAAAGGCAGTCAGGCCTCGACTATTGGGAATGCCAGTTATGTTATAAGCACAGACATAGATTCTTTCCCTGTCTGTGGTCTGGAAGCAGCAGAGCCATGTTTTGTGGGTTGCTGTGCTCCCTGGTGTGGGTTTGGTGTGTGTTCAGGGATCCCCTGCTCTATAGTCAGCAATGCTGCAGATGTTCTCTCTCCCTTGTATGCTCGCTGTATGTCCCAAATAATGGATCGTGCAGTTAACTCTCTTCTTTTTCTGGATTGTTCCACTATGTTGTTATTTAACGTGCTGAGCGTTTGCTGTAGCTTAAAGTGGTATTTGTAAACCTGTGTAGTAATCATAAATGTTAGCTGCAGAGACAGGAGGTGTAGGTTTATTCAGAAGGGGAGGGAAAAGTCTCTTTTGCTCCTGTTTGTGATTTTGTTTTATAAACCTGCTGCTCATCCTAGGAGTCAGAGTCCCTTATCCTGGCTTTCTGTCTTCCATCTGAAGGCCAGATCAGCCTACCGTGTTTGTTGTCACCCCCGAAGAAGTTCTCTGTGTTACAGACCTGGGTAACAAAGGCAAAATGACAACAAATGAGCTCTAAGTTGCCAAGCTCATACAGTAAGTCTTGGAGTGGAGGGCACGCTAAGCAAACCAAGACAAAACACCTCTTGCTTATCCCAACTTTTAAAGAGAATAAAAAGCTGATTTTGTTTACAAATCTGTTCTGCATTTGTTTCCACAAGTAAGTATTGAAATGCAACCAGTTATATTTAGATTTTCTGAGGCAGTCCATTAATTGTAGGTACCCAAAATCCCTCTCACATATCCCCGTGCTTTTAAAGTACACTAAATTCACTTTATGGCAAAACAAATTTGGATTAGATGATGGTTTAAATGACCTCACTCTCTTTCTGTCCTGAGCTTGACTACCTCTAATAAAACTATAGTTAACTGATACATTTTAATTTACACTGTGGCAATAAAATTAGGCAGTGTAGTCTTCATAGTGATTAACCAAAAGAGAAACCTGAAGTGGAAGATCCAGATCTGAGCAAATAGTAGATTTGCAATGAATAATTTATTCAATAAATTGTTTGTGCAGATTGCAGAATTCTCTGATTTATTTGCTATATGAAGTTACTCACAAAATTCTTCAATTAATAATTCATTGTTTGAAGATTGTTCATAAATACGTGGGTTTGAAAACTCGTGATTTGCAATTCATATTTTATTTTTGTTAGTCTCTTTTTAGCCTGCTGCTTGGTTGGACAATTGACTCTCCTAACTAAAAAATGTAACTTGTGAAGATTACCATTCTGTTTTCAGGAGCAAATAGACATTATATAAATATATATTTTTTTTTTTTTACTTAAAATATAATACTTTCAGCTTTTGATAACGTGTGCCAGGGATCAAAGTTGGAGTGTCTGAGCATGCATTCAAATCCAATTTCCATTTGTATGTTACATTGAAGGTGGATGATACCAAAGGACAGTCAAATCAAACCCCAAAATGACAGCAAAGGCAGCCAACAGAAGAAGGAGGAAAAAAAAATCTGTGTTGCTACATTTAAATGCGTAGTCATGGGCAGGTTCCCTCCACCTGCCACTGTCTATTCAGCTCTACAAGAATCATCGTCAGGTCAGCATAGAAGTCTTTACTTGTCACTAATTCACAGGATGATAACAAAGGTGACTGAGTTTTTTCTCAGTCCTTAGGACTGAAGATGTACTTGGTAATATTTTGGTTTCATACTGACCTTTATGTGTCTGGAGATGAAAACTTGGCATTGTTGAAGGTAAAAGCAATCATCGTGCTGTTTTTGTTTTCTTTTGGGTTTAAGTTTAAGAATAATGACAGTATCAAGGTTAGGGATACGGTCAAGGTAGTGCAATGATTACATTTATGTAACCTGAGCAACCTCAATTCTGAAAATTCAGTGTTTTACTCAAATACTGATTAATACTTCTACCCCCCACCCCCTCCAATGTATGCTCACTGCCAGTCAGGATCTGGCAAAACTTTGTTGTTCTGAACTTGTGGAGAATAACTTCGCCTGTCTACGGCAGACCAATTTGATGGGTCTTTGAGTCTCTCCAAGACAAATTTCAGTTCTGGGTTTTTGATCAGATGTTGATAGGTTTCCCTGAGATCTGGTGAGAAGAGTAGGTGTGTTAAAAATTGCCCCAGGTATTTTGAGCCAGTGGATGTGTGCATAGAAGACTTCCTACTGTGATTCTGACTAGCATCCTACTAAACTCAAAGAAAAGGCAGAACATCTTCTTTTACATCCAAATTTGAATCCTTGGGTGAATACTATTAATTTTAGATGGATTCCCCTTCTTTATTTTGTCAGGAGCAGTTTTAATAAGACATCATTATATAAACAAATGTCCACACTGGGCCAAATTCCCTCTCCGAAGGCATGTTTGGGACATAATGATCTGGAGCTGTTGGGTGTAAATGTTTCTGCAGTTCTGATCATTACTTTTTTTCCCACTGACTCCCCATTGTATTATCTTTGGAAGGGAATTAATAATGTTGAAGGGCTTTTAAAAATCTATATATTATTTTAGTGATTATGTTATCAAAACCCCTCTGGGATATCCTTGCCTCTTTCTCGCTGCCTCCTCAGCTCTCCCTCCCCCTGCTCTCTCTGGTGTTTTCTCTGAGAGTGCAAAGTAAAAATTAAATAATAGTTGACATCATCTGGTTGGACTTGTGCTCAGATTCTCTCTATTATTCATGCAATCTTTCTTACTATTTTTCTTTTTCATTCACCGTTATATTTTATTTACTTTAATGAATTCTGTGCTGGGCTTCAGCCTGAGACTGTAGAGAAGAGACCTGGCTTGCTTTCAAACTATTGTTTTACTGTGGTTGAGATTAACGTCATCAGGATTTTCCTCTCTGTTATTTATTAAATCTTTTCTTTCCTCTTTCCTCCCTCCCTCTCTCATGTGTGAGGAATACCTTAGTGGTGGTAATGAAAGAGGAGCTGCATAAAAATGGCAAATACAGGTTTGGATTTTTTTTTTATTCTGCCCTTTGCTAAAGGAGACAATATGAAGCGTAGCAGGTCTGCAATTTTACTTGTTTCTCTTTTTGAGATCTGGTTGGCTTTAAGCAGAGGAAACATGTACATATAAACTGGGCTTATGTGTAAATTCCCTAATTCTCATTTTCTGCAGAAATTTCCAGTCAGCAACACCGCTGTGCAGAAGTAGCCTCAGCTAATGAAGCCAATATATATATGTGGTGTTAGTAAAATGGTGACAGTGGACAATTAAAGGTCTCTATCTCAGCTGCAAAGGCTAAAGCAGAAAGGGGATTGCCTTTGCAGATCCCAACTGCAGAGTGAGTGTGGCTTTTTGTGTTTGTGGAGCTAAATGTGCAGTTGGGGCTGTAGTCAGCCAGGTTAAACCTCCCACCTGCCTTTTGCTGGCTCCAGGCCTTTGGAGGTGCCTATCCAGTAGCAAACAATGCTCAGAGTTTTAGACAGCATTCAGGCTGGTTTTGTTTTGTCCCAGAGTGCCTAACATTGGAGGAGGGAGTATTTAGGCACAACGTTTGGCATTCGTGGAATAATTTTTGTTTGAAAGAAATGGTTTTTTGGTGTGCCTAGAGGTTGAGAGTGCCTCATTTCTGGCTGATGGACATGTAAATAGAGAGGATTTACAGGGATATGAGGTCCTCAGAGGATTTGAGAGGACCTCAAAAAATACTCCTCTTTTGCATGGTCTAGAGATACACAAAACAAGGCAGATGAGTTGACTGTGCAATAGCTGGAATAAGGGTTCTTTCCTCAAAGGGTCTTCCACCTGCACATCCCTCTTCTCAAAGGTACCTGTCTGTGTTGTCATTTTCCACTCAGGAAGCAGGATTGACTGTATCAGAAATCTTCACTGCTGGAACCAAAGGGAGTGCTGAGAATGTAATAAAGCATATGGCACAGTTTCTCTCAAAATGAAGTAGTACTCAAAAGTTTTGGGTATTTTGGTTTTGTTTGTGGGTTGTTGGTTTTTTTAGGCTGTTTATCAAGTAATAAAATATCAGATGCTTAGCTGGGCTCTGGTGTTCTCAGGCTGTTTAAAAAAGGTTATTTTGTCTCTTTTTTCAAGGAACCTGGTTCCTGGTGAATATATGTCACATTTTTCTGTTGAACTACCTTACTGTTTGAAACTTCAGTCATTACAGAAGTGTATTTCTGATTTTGTTTGTATTTTTTCAGTGTTTGCCTTTATTCTTAACCCTTGAGCTGAATATTGGTCCTAGCAGGTGGATCTCGGATTGTGAAATTCAGGAGCTCAGAGCTGACCTTTGAACATCTGGTGAATCCATCCACATGCGTTTTAGCACAAATAAGGTCTTGGTTGTCTGTCCTGATTTATCCTTTGGAATTATCCTTTCTCCCCAGCCACTGCATCTGGGATAGATAATCTTAAAGCTCTTCGCTATGGTGGAAGAACTCATCTTTAGACTTGCCAGCCCTGTGGAATAATAGCATGAATGCACATCTTCCAGTTGGATGTGGGCTGAGTTGGGAATGCAGTGTGAAGGCATCAACCCTAAAAGAACTTTAAGGCTTTAAGAGAATTCAATCTAATCCGCAGACTTCTGGAAAGCATCTCAGAAGGACTCTTTTGAGGGGCCCTTTTGAGAGGAGTGACTCAGTAGAATGTCTGTCAGCTGGGCTTTCCTTTGCAATAACTTCTTTGTGATGTGATTTCACAAATTTTTCTTCTGCTTACAGAGAGAGGTGTAGCATACCTCTGTCCTGTTCTGTGTGCCACTACGGTGGAGGGCACTGTTTGGAGAAGCATTTGTTGTTTTACTGCAGATTTCTATTGAGTTTTGCCATCTACAACCTTTTCTTTGGTGCTTGCAATTAGAATTATAGGTCATTTGGTCCTAATTGGTCTGTACTGAAGCTAGACCAAACTCGTTACTCAGGAATAAACTTGAGTGTGTAGCCCTCAAGTTTTTGCCCTCGAAAGGTACAGCTAAAGATAAAAGCATGGTAATGACCTGCTTAATGGCGTGCACCAGAGCGATCCATTCCACTAGTGTCTCAACTTGTTACGAGGCACTGCTCCCAAATGCTTCCCTTCGGGTGAAGCACGCTGCTGCCATGGCTCCGGGGATCCTCCAAGAGCTCATATGGCACTTTTGGCCTGGTCCCGCAGTTGCAGCTGACACCCATCAGATGGCACAAGGCAATGGAGCAACAGGCAATTACAAAAAAGCGCCATTTTTAGTTAGTAAAGAATTTCATCTAAGTGGTGCGGGGGAGTGACTGCAGCAGTTGTTGTAGTATTATTTCTAGTAAATCAAAAAATGCCATTTGCACATTGACTCTGTTTGCGGATAACAACCTTCCATCCATATGTTTCTGGCTTATCCTTGCAGCTCATTTTCTAAATAAAGTTGAAACCTAACTAATATGGTATTGGGCCTCTTGCTGTTTCAGTTTGTCAGACTTTCCAATAAAAAGGCCTGTGTATGATGGCTTCATGGTTTTGGTATGTGTCAGAAATAGTTCTATGCATATACATTACGAAATTAGGATTTAATTTTTGTTGTGTAGCCATAAAAAATTAGATTATATAATTATTATGTTTTCCTTTCTTATCTTTTATATGTTTAATACAATTTTTGAGGATGCCACAGGGCACTCCTGCTGTGAATTAGCTGCAATAAACTCTCTTAAACAGATAAACATCAAAGAGCAGTAATGTTTTAAAATGAAGCAACCTGCGTTCAAAAGCCAATTGCTTTATGTTGTAGATCTTAAATGCTTCAGCTGCTAAAAGTGAATGGGGTTTCTCAAGGGCACGGAGGAGTTGCATCACTGAGATTTCAATGCAACAGGGATTATTCAAGTGAAGTTGCTAGGAAAATCCATTCGTTTTCATAGGAGCAGGCTTCTTTCTGTTTTTCTTGTTCCTCATGGTGATTATCAAGATGTGAAGAGATCTTCTATTACCATGAATCCTAGAGTTATATTTCGACTGATACTGAAGGGGTGCATGAGACCTCAATGTCTTGTGGACTTTGTGGTGACTTCTGGTAAAGCAGTTGATTGACTGCAAACTTCAGTGGGAATTTTAACTAAGTTGGGAGTCAGATATGTTCGCCTTTTTTAATTAGTTTAGAGGATTTACAGTAGCCTGTCATTCCCTTTGAACCTAGAGCTGCCACCAAGAATGGAAGTACCCATCCTAGCTTCTATTCAAATGCCATCAAGGTTACAAAAGGTCCTAAATTTGGAGTGTCTGGATTCCTGAACATTTGCTTTATATATCTAAGATGCTTTACAACCTGGCGCTAAGGCTGCTTGCGAAAACCACCTTCCGATGGTACTGTGAATGAGCTTTCAGAAAAGCAGGCCCCCACGTTGCCCAGAAAATACTCTGTGGAGGCTAATAAGACCTTGCACGTAGACTTGAAGGATGTTCAGGGTCTTTCCATCAAAGGTTATGTTTGCACTGAGCTCCTCCAGTTTTCAACATGTCCTTGATAAAAGTTGTGCTTTGCAGGTGTGAAGGCAAAAGCATTTATATTTGGGTGTGCAGCTGCATTTGGTGGCTCTGTTTTTCATGTTCCTTTGGCTATGTTGCCTCTTTCCTGTAGTTTTCTGATGATCTGAGCTTCAGAAACCATAGTTGGTAAATTGATACTCGCTGTTACTGTTTTAACTTGAAAGTACATACGAGGCTGAGACGGAAACAGATCTGAATGAAGTTCCCTGTATATTTTTTTCTTAAAGCAAAACTTGTGTTGAAACACCCGACCTCTCGAATACAGTAATTATAGGGTGCTATCCTTAGTGATGTTAAATAGCTCCCTTTAGTGTATCTGTTTGATCTTGAGCTGTGAATTCCCTTTCTTTCGTGGGTGTAACTGTAAACAAGAGGATTAACATTGCTTCAGTGATGTTTTGCTTAAGTGAATAAAAGTTGAAAGAGTGCCTTGAATATCTGTAGAAAGCTTTGTGTTGTTGCAGGGTTTCTGTTCTATATGTATGCACAGTGCACCTTTCATGGTAAACTCCAGTGATGCTTTAACGTTTGAGAAGTTCACTTGAAGCTTTTTGTATTTTTGATGCTTTTGTGGAGCATTGTGAGCAGGATGCTCTGTCTCTGTGGTAGTGGGCAACCACAAAGAGACTGTGAAGTGCCACTCTATTATATATCCCTCCTTTTAGCTACCAGGTTTTTTTTTTTTCAAGACTTACCATGGAGAACAGGATTCTCACCATAAGATTTGTGCCAGATTTTTGGCTTTTTGATAGTGTAGTGATAGCAAGTAGTTACCTCACCAGAGAGGTGAATGTCCACAAGAGTGGAAGCCATAAACTGCACTTGGCATGCCAGCAGAGAAAGGACTATTTGTTGAGGAGAAGGCCCACATCTATGATGGCTCTCAGCCATGTCCTGGTACCTGTGCGTGCTGTGCATCCTGTCCCTAAGGCTCCTCATATCTTGTTTGCCAGTCTGGTGCGGGACTCTGAAAAAGAAAACGGGAGAGGGAAGAGCATGAATGTTTTTGGTGCAGTCCTGGCATGGCAAGGCTCCTGTGTCACACCACCAGCTGAGAGAGGGGAACGAACAGCATCCCCAGAGACTTGTCCTTCCTCTGCAGGGCTCCCACCTGCTGCTTATCTACCCTGCAGCAGACCAAATCTAATGTTAGAGCACCCTCTGTTTGCACATGCAGTTTTCTACCAGGACTTTGTTTAATTAGAAAATGCAGTCTCCCTCCTCCTTCCCCCCAGTTATCCAAGAAAAAACCTAATGTCTTGATTCCTTTTTTTAACCTTTAACTCAGCCTAGATTCTTACTGTGCGTGGTTCCTTTCTTCTATGACACGATTGATGTATAGAGGGTTTCCCTGTTATCTCTTACCTTCATCTCATATTGCACTCAGCACTTGTCAGTGTCAGAAGTTACATCTGCTTTTTCAGTTGTGGCAGGAGCCCAAACCATGTCTTTTGGATGGGATTCCTTCATGATTCCTTTCCAGGATGTCAATTAAGCCTGTTGTTTTCATTTCAGGACTCCTGGCTCCTCTGATCTGAAGAGGATACTCGGTTCTGCTCACGAGAGTGATACTTTGGGAAGAGCAGCAGCAGTTAAGATGCAGGCCCTGTGTTCCTGTCTGAATCCTGAGGAGAAGTGCTCACGTGCTATTCTTTGTTTTGAGATTATTTAAGAAACTGCCGCTGTTGAACTAGCAGGGGATCTTTTCTTCTCTGACCTTTGCCAGAGCAGCTGATTGGTGTGTTCCAGGTGCTGGCCATAATTTTCTTGGGAAACTTAGGAGCATCTGAAAAGGGACCCATCTTCTTTCCTAGCCCTTACTGGCACGTATGGGCTTTGCCTGGCCTTCCACACTCCAATGTAGAAGGGATTGTTTGTTTTCTTTTTAAATGTTATCCCGCCTTTCTCCTTTTTAAAAAGAAACTCGATGTGCCTGAAGACTTGCTGTGCTTATTTGTGGCACATGCATGGAGTGGCCACTTTGAACTGCTTTTTGCAACAATGGATTCTGTTTGACTGATAATGAAACCATGGGATAGACCTCAGGGAGGTGAGTCATATGTTAATTGGTTCTTGAAGTTTCCTTGGTATGTTAAAAGCTGTGATCTTTCAGAAAAATCCCTTATTTTATTTTAATTTTTTTTTTTAAAGTTGCTTCCTGGGGCCATGGCAGATGCTGTTTTGGAAAGGCACCCAATGAGTTGTTCTAATGTAGTCCAGTGCTTGGTTGGCATTCTGCTATTGTGCAAATACTTTTAGTACTTTTTTTACCGCAAAGATATTTTATGAAGTGTGGCACATTGTTAGACACATGTGGTGCTGTGGAGCTCCAGAATATGCATGGGACATAATGTCGAGCTGCAGAAACACAATAGCAATGAGTCACTGGAATCCCTTGTTGGTCACAAGAGTTTGAACAACTGCAGTGATAATCTTTTGAGACAATGTACAACTCCAGTGGTATTTGCTATCTGCTCCGTGGTCTCCCTCAGTTAGCTGCTTGATTGGCTTGGCTTTGTGGGTATTCTAATCATGTTGGCACAGTCACTTTGATTAACAGCGACATGCAACTTGCAAGTCTCTGGGCTTGCGCCGACCTCAATAAAGTTGTGTGCTTTTTCTCTTTTCAAATTTCATCAGCTTCCTGAGGGTACAAGATATGTTCTGTACAGTTTTCCACAGTGGTTGGTGAATACTGAAGTGTGGGGTTCAGAGGAATGCATCTGCTTCTCTGGATCTTGGAGGCTGAGAAAAGGGAAGAGTAAATAAAAAAATGAAAAAGCGAGAGAAGGGAGGAATACAGGATTCTTAAATCTATCTTATGTTTTTGTGGCCTTTGTAATAGTTCCTAGGTCAGCTTTAAGCATCAGCTTTAGTCCCTTCTTTGGCAAGGCAAGAGAGTACTCACATCAGTGTGATTTCATTTATGGCTAATATTCACCTGTTGTTCTGCAGTAGGTTTTTAAGCACTCTTGATCTTATTTCATTTCTGTAGTGCTCTGCCTTGTGAGGGAGAATGGGGTTTGCTTTCACAGCCAGATAAACAGCCTTGCAGGCCCTTGGTGAAATGGGAGAAAGCTTAATTCCTGTTATTCCTCAGACCAGAAGAAACAGAAGTTCAGTCTCTCGTCTTAGACTTAAGGAAACTGATGGAACACTAAATCAATATGGTGGTTTTAGTAGGGGTTATTCCTCCAAACGTTGTCTCTTGACTGTATTCCTCAGTCCTCTGCAGGTGTTTTCTAAGGATATATGATTTTTTCAGAGGCCATCACTTACTACCGTGTGGTCCTTGAGTGCTATCTCCACCACTGAAAGGAAGAGTGTTTTCTGAAATACAGCTCACAGCTCAGTCAAGCCAGATGGATATTTAATTTAGATAGTGTGAAAGACAAAATATCGAGTGTTGAAATTTGGAATAAGATGAGGTTTCAGGGCGAGAGATCCACATAAGTCCAAAGACTTTTTCTTTCTTTCTTTTTTTTTTTTTTTTAAATGTGCTTTGGATGGAGAAGTGTTCCCACCTGTTGAAAGAGTTATTTTAGCAACAGAGTTTCTATATCCCTGCAGATAAATTTAAGGCGGTTTCCAGGACGCATTTGACTAGTGTTTCTGTTTCTGAAAACCTGAATCTTATGTCCTGGAACCCTCTTTCCACTTTAATTCAGCCCTGCCTTGCCTTACAGGGGTCACTAGGTCAGATGCGCATTTCAGGAGAACATCCTTCAAAGTTTAAAACCTTTCTGTGATGTTGTTGTTGGGGGTCAACCTCACTCTTCCATTTTTCATTGAAGAAAATGTTACTTAAAATACACTGCAACACCTGCTTACTTGACCCACTTTGCTTTAAGCCCTTTTTATAAGATTTTTCAATAGTGGTAAAGAAATGAGGGGTGCTGAGGTCAGAGTGCCAAGACATGAACCCATCAAGGAGTCTGCTCACAAGTGAGTAGTTTCCTGTTGTTAAGATTCCACCTATTTACTGCAATTCCTCAGATGCTTTTTAAGTCTTTTAAAAAATTCTTTTTCTCCAGTCAGGACTTGTAGTAATAATCTGTTCTTGTGCAAAATAATTCTGTTTGTTAGTGATTTGTTTGAATATTTTAGCAATAAGATGTGCATTTTCAAGCTCTTCAAGCAGAGGAAGAGAATCTTCTACATGATTCATTTTCCTCTTGATAAAGAGATGATTAACTCCTTTTCCCTCTCTTTCATTCTGTCTTTCTGTGTTCCCTCTTCTGCTTCTCTCTTCATTCACAAGAACATTTGGTTTTATGTCTTCATTTTAGTTTTTATCATCAAGTTATAGAAAGTGCTGTCTCGTCATACATATTAATTTGACATTGTTAATCCTATACAAACACATTTCTGGTATTGACTACTTAGGAATACAAGTCTTTACATATATTAATGTAAACAGAGTTTGTTAGTCTGTTAGTGAATAGGTCATTATTTCACTCGACTCTGTAGTGACTAATGATTGCATATGATACCCACTTCCATGTTGTAAATTATAGGAGTCAGTGAAGGTTAAGCACATGGTAGCTGTGAAAATAGTCTTATTTTCAGCTCTGGGGGCCATTGTAGCTTTAAGATGACAGACTCTGCCTCTCCTTGTCTCAGTACTCTAGCTGTAAAATAAGGCATGCACTTACTTTGAAGGAAACTCACCTGTGTAGGTCTATGGAGGAATGTAAGACACTTAGGTAATATGGTAAGAGAAGATACATGAATAGCTGCTTCAGAAAATAATTGTTTCTTTAAGGAAAGCATGAAAAAAGGGGGAGAAATGGAGTTTTATTTTCCTTTGTTTTGACTCTGCATGTTTCAAAATGAACCCTAAATTAACATGAACCCTTAAAAAAATATCAGAGATTGTGGTAGTGGTACTTGGTGCCCTCAGCCTTCTCTGCCTGCTGTTGTCAGTATTCCCTTACTTAAGTTAATGGACCATTGACCTCCATGAGAGAGTTGGAGGACTCCTGGCCATGCTTCAAAGCAGAAACCCAACAGGAGCGCTCCTGTCCATTCTCTGTGGGAGCAGTCTATTCCTAGAAGGCATGGAAGAAGCCCAGGGGAATCTATGTTCATAAACTTGAAGGATGTGGGTATTGCTGAGAGTTTTGTTTCATTATGTAATGCTAACAGATGTGTGAGGCAAAGTGTGGCAAAGTGGAAGGAACTGGCCACTCTTCTGTGCCGATGACATAAAGAAGCCATCAGAGAATCCTGTCGTGATGGAGAAGTGTCAGAGAGGACCTGGCTCTGGTTTTATTCTGACCCTTTTTGAAGATGTTGGTGAATAAGGGTTTTCCAGTGATGGGGGGGGAAAAGTAAGCAAAACTAGGTTAGGTTCAGATTGACAAAAGCAGGGAAATGGTGAGTGAAGGCTGTCATTACATCCCTAACTCTGCTCTGGCCTGGAATGTCCTAAGCTCATCTGTCCCTCTTTAAAATGGACAGTCCTTTTACCGGCCTTAATACAGGATAGTGCCTCATGAGCAACGACTGTGGGCAGCCTGACAGCGATCACAAATAAGGGTTGTTTTTTTCAGCTGAAGCTGGAATTGTACTTTATTTTAACAGAGGGTGGTTTTGTATTAATTTGGTTTGGCTGGGAGTTCAGCGTGCAGTTGCGTCTCAGCACGATGCTACTGGGGATGCTGGACAGGAAAGGAGGGCGTGATGAAAAAAGGACTTGAAAACACTGAGGGGAAAAAAACACAACCAAAGCTTGGTCTGCTGAAAACCTTGTGCATGAAACCCTGGCTCCCTTAAAGGACCTGGCAGCGCTCCTGTTGAGTTCAGCAGAGCCAGGATTTTGCCCTATATATTTGTTCTGATTTATGAAAAGATCAGTCATTGTGGTATCTAAGCACTGAGATACGGTATTTAGTTACAAACAATCATTTTAAGAGTGATGCCAAAATCTACACGTGCATTATACTTGGAGATTAAAGAACAAGGATCTTTGGTTGTGTGTGCTTTTCCAGTTGTAATTGTTCTTCATCCCAAACACTGCTGACCTCCGTGCTGTTGGGCACAGAGGGGCTCCAGACTGAGACAAATCAGAGAGATTATGAAATGTAGTAAATAGCTATAAATTAATGGATTTTGCTGGGATGCCAATAACTACCTCAGTTTCCCTGTCAGCCCCAGAGGAATCAATTAATTCCTCTGGGTTTAGCCAGCCATTGCGGGAAAGAATTTTAATCTTCTGCATTTTTTTAACTATAACTGGGTACCTTGCTATAACTCATACAGCACTGGGGGCTCTCCACTCTGATGCTGCATGACAATAATGTGCTGCAGAAGAAAGCTGATTGAGTTCAAGTGAAATCTATCCCAAGGAAAGAGTATCCAGAGCAGCTGGTTTCGTTTATATATTTCATTTCTGAAGCTCATGAATGTTCCAGTGAGAGATGGTATAATTGATTTAAATCAAATTATGAAACACTATACTTTTTATTCTAAAACACAGATTTCTGGCGTTCAATTCTGTAATGTATCACTCACAGGTAATGCAGGGCGAGGCCGAAGAGGATGAAAAACACTCTGTTCCATCATGTAGCCTATTGCCAGCCTTGGAGCTGGAGCTGAACTTGCTGTTTGTAACAGAATCATTGGATTCCTTCAATTTCGGTGTGATAGGAGTGCTGCTGATTTTTGGAAGAGCATCTCCGTTTCCTGTTTTTTCCAGCTGAAATTAGAGGCACATAGTGCAAATAAATGGGAAGGAAAACAGGTGTTTTTGGGAAGGGATAATGTTGGGCATTCATTGCAGAGCAGGTTAATCTGCATGTTAAGCGGTTTAAAATTTCCAGAGTGGTTAATTGTTCACTCAATTGGCTAAGTCTTTGCTGAAGGAAGAAAACCTCACAAGTGTGTTAAAAGCTTGTTGGAGTGTTTGTTTTCCCTAATAACTTCTGAACTGGCCAATTTAAACCAGATTTTATGGGGGTAATGAAGTTCCTGTAAGTTTCCTCAAAACTTTTGGCTGAGCAGAAAGGAGAGAGAAAACTGGTGCCACCAGTAAGGGAAAGGCTACAGCTGGAGCTCAGCTGTTTGCTGCATAGGTTTGGCCACTCAACTGGGCTCGCTGGGAAAGACACATCTAGGTGATGTGCACGTGAGCATCTCCAGTCTAGTGCCAGCATGTACCTGCCTGTGCGGGGAGCACGCAGGAGGGTGTGAGCATCTGCGAGGGGGTGTGTGCAGAGGCAGCCTGTCTTTTGTAAGCAGCACAACTCGGGAAGAACTTAATGCACTTAGATGAATGACAACAGGATGATGCACTGAAGAGATCTCTCTAACCTCTCTGTGTCCAGTGGTTTGTGTGAAGTGGCTGCTGGAAGGTGTCTGGATGCTGCGTGCCCTGACCTTGCTGCACCGTGCTGCTGTACATCGGTGTGCCGGGGCTGCCTGCAGCTCGTGACCTGGGTTAAGATGCAGTACAGTCACTCAGGAGGTGATATTGCACCCGGAGAAGCAATAATTAAAGACTAATATTACTATTTTTAAGAAGCTGGTCAGTATGAAACACTCTGAGAACAGATTTCTGTTTATTTATTAGTGGCCACTCAAACTTAGTGTCATGTCTCAGATCTGCCAGTGCTTTACTGTGGAGTCCAGGTGCTGGCTGATGTACATATATATGACAAGACACAGTCCTACATTTTCCTCCTGCTTCTGGGTTTTGGGCATTAGCTCACTCACAGCTTCATTGCTTGGATAGGCTGCTGAGTGAGTGGGGGATCACAGAAAGGAGTTGCTGAGCTTTGAAAAACATTTTGCTAAAAGCTCTAAAAGGAAATTCTTGGTGCACCGGACTAGCCAAAGCTTCATGTGGGTTGAAGGACTCTTCAGTGCTCCTCTGTTTTTATTTTTCATTCTGGTAACAGCTTTTCTTCCATGCTATGTCCACTGTGGGCCAAACTTATGTTTCACAAGTGCTTAGTTCAAATGCATTCAGGAACCACACTGGGAACTTCTCTTTAGTCTCTGGAGTCCCTACCAGTGCCAACATACCCAGATTCCCTTCATGGCCCCTCTCAATGATGTTGGAGAAAACATTTCTCTTGGACAAGAGAGTTCTTTGCTCCTCTCACTCTTTAATCTATGCTTATTTTGGAGGACCTTTCAAATGGATTTCTTGGTGGTAACCGGTGGCATTAGGTGTATCTGACTGCTTAGGTATAGATTGAGACTTACTTAAAAAAAGGTATCTGGAAGGCTACGAATAATCCTTTCTGATCACTACTTATGCCATCGATAGCTGGATTTGAACCTGTTTCCAGTTGGTATTTGATTATCAACACTCATAAGGTCAGCACAGTGGCATCATAAATGCAGTATAAAATGTATCATTCCAGTGGTTTAAAATACAAGCACAGTTCAGTTAGCTGATGGGCCATCGCCCTTTATTTCAGCTATTAAAAACTCATGCGCACAGCTACTCTAAGTACTGATGCCATCAAATGTGGTCAACATAGACAGTTCAGTCTGCAAAAGTGAGCCAGAAAAGGCATTAAAATGCTTAGTCTATGACATACTTCCTTATTTTTGTCATTTTGACATTTATGTGTTGTATCATTGAGGCTTTTGAGAAAGAAGACCCAGTTCCTGAAGCAAACTTAACCAAGGTCTTCAGTTTATAATGCCGCAGCCGTCTGTTTTGCATTTAATTCAAATTGACCACCTGCATGCTGTTAACCTCTGGAAGGTTACCGTGATCACAGTTGTTGTTGTTAGTTGTTTAAAAGTTTTTTAGCTCAAGGAAAATATTAGTAACCAGTTACTTAACCTACACTGTTTACTGATCTCATTGAACTTGCAGATGTGGCTTTGCTGGCCAGTGAAAACTGGGAGTCATCTGGTGCCAGGAATTGCTTGTGCTTATTTTTCAGACAGCAATAGGTTGAGCAATTAAAAGACATTTTTTCCTTTTTTTTTTCATAAATATGCTCTTTGTCTGTAGGCTATTTGTCTTAAATTTCAAAATCCAAAATGTAACTTAGTGGATGTGGAAGGTGGCTCTAAATGAGCCAAACTTTCAGAGGCATGCTTGAGTTCTGAATGCTGCTGATTACACATGCAAACCCCCAGAGGTGCATGTGAAAACGTACAAGGATTGTGGAGGCAATTTAAGTGAATAAGACAGATGCATTCATATTAACATTCTCTGACCAGGAGTATTTAAATTGCTGTAATGAAGCATTTTGCTAACTGAAAGCATTCAAAAATTAGGAAGTACTTCTTCAAAAGCACCAGACTCTTTCAAAAATATGCATTTAGTTCTATGGTTTTATAAACCTTTGGAGTTCACTCAGTTGAGAATTTTCTGCTTTCCTTTACAGTAAAGAATAGAAGAAATTCACTTGCTTTGAAAGTCTCACGTATGCCTTTGATTCTAAGAGGGGGAGCTTTACAGTGAACGCCCTCAAAAGTGTCAAGAGTTGGCAACACATCTATGCTTAATCCATGGCATTCCTGTGAGGTGGGCCATCTACTTGCTTCGAGTCTTAAAAATTAACACCTGTACAAAACCGATTCCTTTTCCAGACCTCAGCAGTTTTGCAGAAGCAGGAATATGACCAACCTTCATTCCTATGTAACATCTTTGCATGTTCCCAACACCTTACCTGTGCCTGCAAACAGAGACCCAGATACTCCTTCAAGCCTACCCTTTACCTCTAACAAGAGCAAAATGTGAGTTGAGAGGCATCCATATTCTTAGAAGAGCTTAGCACACAGATGATACATTCTGCAAAAAGATGACAGCTATCACCTAACCTTACAATCTGACCCTGATGGTATGGGTTATTGGAAAAGCCTTTATAAGTAGACCTCATCTGAGGTAGGATACAAGGAGGGAATATTATTCCCCCATGCAAATCTCTTGAATTTTCAATAACAAATCAAAGGCCCAAAGTATTTTGGTCTAAAATACAGTAAAATTGGTCTGGAGACAGAATACACATTCTCTGGTAGTACCTGGGTGTATATGGCACCCTGGTTGTCCCTTACTGGCATGTGTTGGCCCAACTGCTTGGGCTGCAGGCTGTGGGGTTATGTGACTCTCAACCAAGGAGAACTGCAGCAGCATTTCACTGTGCCTTTTAGAAAGGGAATTTAATTTCCAGCTGAAACTTAGGAGCACTTGATGTCAACACCTTCTTCAAAGAGTCTATATAGCTGAAACCCAAATTTTCCAACAAAAAGCCATGAAATAAAACTTTCTGCCAACATACCCTTAACCTCTCTACTGCTTTACTGGGTTTTTGTTTGTCTGTGTGGGTGTCTGTGGGGACACTCAGGCATGTGGATTCAAATGAGCTGTTCAAATAGATTAAACAACTTTAAACCCCTCTGTGGTCTTTGGAAGTGAATTAGATTAAAGTGAATTAGGGCTATTTTAATTCTGAATGAGTGAGTCCACATGGGCTTAATATAGTTGTATACAGAAACCCACATTAAAATCACATCCTTAGTTAACTCAGATTGTTTCCTGTGTAGACGAGCCTATCCTGTCTCTCTCGCAGTGCATACGGAGCTCGCTTCACCCGTAACTTGCACTTATCGACAAGCAAAGAAGCTAAATCAAAAATGATATCGGTTTTGTGCTGGTATAAATGGTTACACAAACACGAGGTGGGTAATGCATCTGGCCTGTGATGTGTCCAGAGAAAGAAGCTGGGGCCTGAATAGCTTTTAGCTATCATCATTGAAATCAACAACACTTGCCAGAAGAAAGCCTTCAGCATTAATTCTGTAAGCTATAAATTATTACAGGGGTCTGATTCCTTGGAATGAAATGCAACAGATAGATGGCAGGGAAATATTATTAATGGATAGTTTACCACATTCCTAACTGCACTGACTTCATGAGAATACTTTATATTACTATCTGGAATAGCAATACTAGGGATTTATTAAAATGACTGAGTACTCATTGTTAGCTAGAATACCATACTATATTGGAAACATAAAGTATTCTGCATCAAAGCTTGTAATCTACATTTTTCCTTTTCATCCTTAATTTGATTATGAACTATTACTATGCTTTGCCATAAAATAGGAAAGTTGTACGTTTTGATGGTTTCTCAAATGCTGATTTTACTTTCTGCACAAATACTTCGTATCTTTTCAGCATAATTATTTAGCAGCCATTTCGGGTTAATTATTGTCATTAACAATATGAGTCCTATGAGGGAATATCAATTAAAATATGCACAGCTGAACTTTCAAATGAGTAAATAATTTAGTTTTTGAAAATGACTGGAAACAGCAGGGTAACAGTCAAAAGGGGAACAATTATTTTAATGCTTATTTGACAAATGAGTAATTTTTACAGCAAATTAGTTTCTTATCATAGCACCCCTACTGGTAACAGGAGAGAAACTGTGAACATGAGTTTTAAAAATAAAAGCTGCTAAGTTATGCATGCAAAGTTAAGGAAATCATTTGTATGAAGAAAAGGTGATTATGATACATATTGTTAGCTGAAGAATGTTTCCATGGGAATCTAATTAGGGATATAAATCACACAAAATTATGTGTATATATAGGGCTGGATACATTAAAGTGATACACACATTTATGCATCAATTTTGTTCCTCACTGTGAAGTGTTGAAGATAGGCCTTCATTGCTCTTCCTTCTTGACCCTACTAAATAGAGCAATTTAAAGTTAGTAATTTGGTGGAAGTGTTTAAAAATAACAACAACAGGAAAAAATAAATGAAGTATGGAATTTCAGGTTTAAATATAATTATGTTTATTCCTTTGGATAACAAAAAAAAAAATCTATAAAAAAACCTGGCAAGGTGGATGAGTGTTATCTCTGGTTTGGAGGAAGTTTTAATGTACACCTTGACTTTTTGGTTATGCCATTCTGGTTTATTCAACAAAACAGGAAAAATTGGTAGAGTCAGGGAGTTGAAGTAAGAGAAAGTGCATAGAAACTGTACAGGAGTAAGAGAAGGAGCATAACTGGGTGGACACCAGGTGCCCATCCAGGCTGCTCCATCACTCCCCTTCTCAGCCAGACAGGGCACAGAAAATATAAGGAAAGGCTTGTGTGTCAAGGATAGGGAGAGATCACTCACCAATTGCTGTTATGGGCAGAACAGACTCAACTTGGGGAAAATTAATTTAATTTATTATCAATCAAATAAGAGTCAACTAATGAGAAATAAAAACAAATTTTAAGACACCCCAACTCTTCCTTCTTCCCGGGCTCCTGATTTCTCTCCCTCTTCCCCGCCAGTGGCACAGAGTGACAGGGAATGGGGGTTCTGGTCAGTTCATCACAAGTTTTCTCTACAGCTCCTTTATCCTCAGGGGGAGGATACCTCACACTCTTCCCATGCTCCAGTGTGGGACCCTTCTCAAGGGTGATAGTCCTTCATGAACTCCAACGTGAGTGGGGAGAATATCTGCTCTGGCGCCTGAAGCACCTCCTCCCCTTCCTTCTTCACTCACTGCAGTGTCTGCAAGGCTGTTCCTCTCATATTCTCACTCCTTTCTCTGGCTGCAATTGCTCCTGGTCAGTTTTTCCCCTCCTTCTTAAGTCTGTTATATCAGAGGCACTACCTCCATTGCTGATGGGCTCAGCCTTGGCAGTGGCAGGTCTGTCTTGGAGCCAGCTGGTATTTGCTGTATGGGACATGGAGGAAGTTTCTAGCAGCTTCTCACAGAAGCCACCTCTGTAGCCCCCTCCTCATTACCAAAACCTTGCCATGCAGTACAATAGTCAAGAGTTTTGTGGTGTTTTGAGAGCACTGATAAGGTGGTTTTAAGGCCTTATATAAGAGTTAAAACAGAAGAGAAATTTCAGCAAAGATGTCATTTGTGTTTCTCATGTTCTCATGCTCTTTTTAATTTCTGACTTTTATGTTCAGCCTGATTACTGCCTGAAGTCAGCACTGGTGCTGCTGATGGTTTCCCACAGCTATGATTTGGAGTAAGTAGGCCGTTTATGGAGAAACAGTGATCACTGAGGACAATTCAGAATTTCTGTTTGGTCTCAGTGATTTTTGGATCCATCTATGGAGTGCCAAATTGCACTGAGTACTACTGAGAATTGTGCTGTGGAAGCCTGGAGTAAAGGTAACCAAACCTGTAATGATACTGGGGCCTGTTGGGCTAGGGAGTGACTGTTACCACAGGTATTTTGCAGTCAGTCTTTTCTCCTCCAGAGATGGGTTCTGGGACTTGACTCTTAATTTGCTAGGACCAAACCTTTAGCTTCCACGTCATCTTTGTGCAATAAAGGGGATTGCAGTACACCCTGTGTGGTCACAGGCCTTCTGATGACATCCACAACCAAGCATGTAATTAGGGGTCCAGATTTGGTGCTTTCCCCTTTGAAAAGCTACTAGATTTGCAATGTTGTCTCTGGCAGAGGTATTTCCTCACTGGGGTATGTCTTCTGTATCTTTTTTTCTGTGATGTAATAAGAGAGGAAGAACAATATAAGATTTTGAGAAGCATACCGTACGTTAGAGCTAAGGCAGGGCTGTTGAAAGCTGGAGCTGAGGAATGGCTACAAGCCAAGGGACAGCCTGCCTGATCTGTTTTTAAGGAATATTTCCGGGTTTTGTGTAAACAGTTATTTTGCAGTAAGGTCTACTTAAGACTGTTTCACCTTTTTTTGTTTGCCCACTTTATGACAACACTGCTTCCCATCCCACCTCAAGCCAACAGAGTTTCTTCCTGAAATCCCCCAGCACAGAAATTCCATAGGAAAACAGAATGATGTCATTTCAGTCAGACCATAATTTTCCAGCTGTTGGAAGAAGGCATGTTGTGGTGTTTATTTCGCTACTTATAAAGATTTGTGGCAAAGAGGGAAATATTTTACTTACAAGATCATTGTTCAAGTAATTGGAACTGCTCATCTGGAGCTTGGTGCCATAGCTGGGGGAGGCAGAGGGAGTGACCAGGGAGATATTGTACACATGGTGCGTAGGTAACTGCATGTGTGGAGCCTCAGAGGAATCAAAGGATTTATTTTCAGCCTTGTTTCTATGGTGGGAAGGAAAGAGGTGTGGAATGGGCAGCCTCTCACTATAGCTGTGCCAGTGTGAACCTCTGGCATCTCCATTACTGATTTTGCATTTGATGAGGTTTCGTGTGGATCAAGCAAGCTCTCACCTTGGCTGTGTCTCAGGTTGCCTCTTGTGTCTAGCACGGACAAGGTTTTGTCCTGAGCTTCTGACTCTGCTATAAGCCAGAGCTCTATAGGTGGTAGAAATTGCTTATTGTAACATTGGTCATTGTGGACTAGGAAACCATTCAGCAGAGATTTCCAGGTTCAGAAGCTCAGATCCTACTGGAAATTAAGATCCTTGGAGGTTGCCTCAAAAAAAATCCTGATCCCTGGATTATCTCCTCTCTTAGTATGGCAAAGCTGCATCGTGCTGTATTACTGGCCCAAATTTTCATCATGCTTTACAAAAGCCCTTGTGTGTTGTAGTCTAGAGAAGTGTCTTCTCATCTTTGGAGTGACCGGGTGTCCTCAGGCAAGGAGAGGGAGAGGAAGGGTGCAAGTGTCTGTGAGACCTCATATATTTTGATACACTAATTTCCCATTAGTTTCTAAGCAGTGCAGTGGAAAGTGGGGTAGCTCTGACAGGTGAAACCCTCGTATCAGGCGCTCTCAGTACCTCTGTCAGGAAATGTTTGCCAAGCCTGCCCTCCCGCTCGTCTGAGTGCTCCAGAAGGGCTGGATGCAATAATGAACAAAAGGCTTTTGAATGCTGCTGTTGCTCATTTTTTAACTGTGTGGGTCCATTAAAGCATTTCTGCCTTTTGGGAACTCAGCTGGAAGAAGAAAACAGGCCTGGAAAATAATAACTGCATTATGTGAGACCACTGGCTACTGCTAGAATTGTGTCAGTGTGTAACACGTTCGGCAGGTTCCCTGTGCATCTGCTGCAAAGCTTCTGCTGACAGGACTTGAGCCCCAGCAGTGGAAGCAGCCAACAACAGCAAGAGGGGAAAAAAGCTTTGGGCTCTCGTATCCTGTGTGAACCCAGAGGCTGTGGGTAGCCTAACTTGGTAGATGAGAAAATGAAACTGTTAAAATGTTCCCCTGATGCACCCTGCAGCTTGTCATGGTGATCTTGGGATCAAATGAGTGATTTCTGAGACGGAGGAAAGATGTGCAGATAAGTGATAGGCAAAATAGCTGCAGGTTTGATTTTTCATTATAGTCAATTCCCCATAATTTAACTTCACTCTTTTCCCTTCTCCACTTGCCTTTTCTGTCACGCTTGGCACCATGCTTTCCACTCGAAATGCCAGTTTAAGAGAGCAAAAGTAGTCCAGCATAGAAATGTATGCCAGCTGGACACACAGTCGCTATCTCTCCCAAGCTATCAAAGCATGTACAGAAGCAAAGCTGAAGTTTGTCATCATTGATTGGGTCCAGAAATTAAAACAACCCCTTGAACTTGACACATAAATATAGTCTCTCCAGCTTTTAACCCTGCTCCCCATTACCTCATCATATTTTACCATGAAGGAAACATATACTATAATGTATTCTTTGTCACATATGGTCCACACCCTTATGTAAATTACGTTTTCAGTCCTCTTCCCATGCAGACACATTACCCAGTAGGCATTCCTCAGACGTGCCAGTTAACGCTTTACTGCTTAGCAAATCTGTTGGATTAACACAATTACAGTAAAAAGTGCAGGGCAAAATAAATATTCCCCAAAGAACCTTTAGGAGGATTTTGCCATTTCTTGGTTAGTAAGAGATGATCCCTCAACAGACACCAGACTGGCCCTGTTTTCATTTCTCTTATTTCATCTATCCCAACGGAGCAAGAAAAATATATCAGGGTACAGGCAACAGAGGAATGAGCAGCCTAGTAGTATCTCTACTTTTTGGTTCAGTCTGCAGTGAAAGCTGAGAGTCAGGAGAAGAATCAGGGAACTTTATGTTCAGCCAACTTCCAAAGCCTTTGGTGTTTGGCCAAATTTGCAAAACTTAATTGTATGTTTGCATTGTGTGTTGCAATACCTTGGAGATTTGCAAAGTGGTTCTCATATGTCCCTTTTGGGTGACGGGCTACTCCAAACATTCCCATTAAATGAATGTACAGCTTTCACATTCTCTGTGCGAGATTTGGCATCCCCACACTCATTGCCATGCTGGTCCCTTACCTTTCTAGTAGTCCAAAGGGACACACAGAGGGAGAATGATTTGCTCCCTTGGTCAGCCCAGAGCTGCCTTAGGCATGTTTTTCCTTGAAGTGCTGGTGTCAACTCCTGCTTACCCAGAAAGGAGGAAGCAGAAGTGGGTGAGAGCTGGTCATATGTGCCCCGATGTTCTCTTCCAAAGTGCCCTGAGGCAACTTTACCCATTTATCTTTAGCTGATCATTGTTAGTATTTTCCTTTGCCTCTTGTTGCAGTGGAATGGTAATGCTGCTTTTTTCCTTACGGAGATACCAATGGTGGCTTTTTTCCACCACTCTTTTTGGTCCAGTTTGAGTCATTCAAGTTTGGAAATCTCCAGTGAGTTTGGATCTGAATGTGAGTGGATTGATCTGTGCTACTGCCAGTACTACTTCAGGGGAGACAGGGCGAGAGAAAAAGACAAAAATAAGGCAAGCATTGAATTTATAGCACTCCAGATGTCAGGGAAATGAACATAAAAGTGCAGATGCCTTATAGTCAGGCAAACTGTTCAAATGTATGCAAATGGGTGACAAGTTTATGGGAATATGGGTGAAAAAAAAGAAAAAGCAGGGGAAAAAAATGCTTAAATAATGCTGTTCTTATTGCTGTGAGTCTTAGGTATTGAGTTTGGTGGAAGTCATGATTGTGAGGACCCAAAGAAGGCCAGGGCCTTGGTAAACATGACCAGCTGGGTAGACTTTGATTGGGCTTAATGTTCTTGGACATACCATTAAAGTAGCATAAATTCAGACCTTCTAAGTTATGGGGCCTATTGATCAAGCTTTTCCTTGCACAGCAGTATTTAGATTATTCTGCAAATCATCTTCATGGCTAGCTATGAGAGTTGACTACAGTGTCTTCAGTTAGGGTAGCATAAATGTATGGGATTTAAGTGACAGCAGATGTACTTGCATGTACATTTCACATATGAGCTTCTCGAATGTTTGGGGGTAACAAAACAATTCTCTCTGTCAAATGTGCTTCCAACTTGTGAATTAATTATATCTGCCTCCCTGCAAACTGTTTAGGAGCAGCTGGTCTTCCTGGCATCTTTATTAGTATGCAAAGAATCTTCTCCGAAGCATGAAATGCCAAAAGGCAAAGCCTCTGGCTAAGTCCTACCACAGATACTTGGAACTGAATGGTGTCTGTCTGCAGCCAGGTGAAGAAAGGAGCCAACAGTGGTCAGTCTGAGGCATCTCTCTGCGTGTGATCTTGATTTGCTGTCTGTCCCTTTCTGCTGCTGGATAAAAGCAATTTAAAATTTCAGTTGTAGGCAGCCATAAGGTTAAGGAACACCAATACAGTCTGGATAATCTGCTGCTAAACAGCTTGTGTGGGTCTGTGTCCAAACCCCATGACTTTAAATAACGTTTCAAGCTGACTAGCTTTTCTGGATCCCTTCGCCTAAAATTCACAAGGGATTTTTGGATGGCAACTGCCATTAACGTTACTAAGCATTGCTTGGGCATGTTCTTTGTTCATCCATGAAGGAAAAGAGCTGCCATATACGTAGTCCCATGATGTAATACTAGAACCTTTTAAAAACTTATTAAACAGGTAGTAAAATTCCTTTACAAAATACATTTCGATTTGTACCATTTTTAGAAGTGGCAGAGGACAAAATCACATCCTTTCCCCCATTAAACCCTCAAACCATTCCAAAGAGAAAAAAAGAAAAGAAAAAAATTAAGCCTTAATTTACAATAGCTGGCTTTTACTATACAGGAAAGGTGAGAAAAATAATACAAGTTATACAGCACACTTCTTACAAATACCAGCTTATATGAGCTAACACTGGCAGTTAACATCTTAGGCTTTTCTCAGCAATAAGCTACATCTGCAGAACTTATGGGTTGGGTTTTATAAAGTTCACAATTCAAAAATGTCTCTGTGCTAAAGGGCTTTGGCTCTCTAGCTCAGGGCAAATTTTATATGCTACAGTCTGTAACCATCTTTGTTTCTAGAGAAGTATATGCATGGATCATGGATTAAAACGTTTTACTATGTGCCATGTGGGTTTTATTATCTGAATAGATCATATCCTAAACAGGTCAACTACCTCTGATTTAAATGCATGGAGAATGGGAAACAGCGTTTCTTCGTGCAGTGGGTTTATCATGTGATACTGCAGCTATACTTCACTCCCAGGCACTATCCGAAAGGGAGAGCAGGAGACAGGGGATCCAAAGTCAACGTCAAAACTAATCCCACTTTATTTCAATAGATGCAAGGGTTAGTATAAAGAAATAAATTCCATCAGTCATTGTGATGATGAGAACTTGGTGCATTCTCAGCTGGTCACAAACCCCTGAGTCTCTGAACGTGTTACAAATAGAAATGGGCAGAGCAAATCTGAGGTAGCTGGAGTGATGGTAGATGTGGAGAAATTGCTGGCTTGTAAGCAGCTCGGGAGCCTATTCTGCTACAGGCATGTCAGTTTACCAGAGTTATTTGAATGGAACTGGATCGGATTAAATTAGTAAATCAGGAGAAAAGTAGAGGAGTGACAGGTTGGAATCAATGAGGGCTCAACCTCCCCTGGCAGGCTGTGGTCTGTATTTTAGGCATTTCCATATATATATACTGAAGCATCTCGGCAGTATGTAGACAATGTTCAGATTTACCTTTGCTGGACTCGGCTGCTTGTAGGCATGTGTCTAATTCTCTGTGGGAGTCTGTTTGACTATCATACAGCTCAGTGATGGTAAGGGAAGACGTTACATTCCTTCATATGCAAGTGAAGTTATTATGCGTGGTATTATAGCAGAGGTAGATGTAGTGGTGTTCTTGTTCTCATTTCTTCTCCTTGCAAGTTCACCTCCCTGAGGAAGACCTGTCCCTTCCACCAGGGAGTATGGGAGATGTTTGATATAACTGCACCCAAGTAATAGAAGGTGAGGCATTCCTAGCTTCTCCACGTACCTCTGCAGATGTGAACATGTGCATGTGCTTGTGTATGATGGGAAACACAAAAAAGGATGAGCCCTTTCTATTCAGAAACCAGAGGTGAAGCAACAGAAGAGTAAGTAGGTATAATACCTGTGGAGAGAAATGGTTGTCTGAATGGGACAAAGGAGCGGTGGTGTTACCATGATGTATTAGTTGTCACAATTAGCTGCTATTAAATATGTTTTAGCATTGCATTATTGTTTTCAGTGAGACCAAATGGGCTATTATATAGCCATGCAACAGTTTCCCAAGGGAAATAGGGGGAAGTTATTTACTGATTTGCTTAAATCTCTGTTGAACAAAGCAATGGAAAATACTCTGTAGGAAATAATCATCCACTGGCAGGAGGTTGGAAAAGGTTACATAACAGTGATCGTATTTCTGTACAATGAATGATTCTGTTTATATAATATTAATTTCTGGTCCTGTACCCTAGACTTTGCTTGTTTTTGTCTCATCTCAAGATAATGTAGCAGGCAAATTTGACTTACCGATTTTGGCCCTGGTTTTTAGAAAATAGGTAAATGTTTCTTGTCTGTATTCGTGCACATGACTATCCCAATGCCTACAAAGACTTGCTTCTCTTGAAGGCACACGTTTCTTTAACAGGCTGTACTGTCTATCTTTAAAAAGGGGGAAGGGGAGGACCTTGGGAATTCTGCACCAGTCAGTCTAACATTGATATCTCAAAATATACTAGAACAAATTATTAAGCAGTCAATATGTAAGCACCATCCAGATAATAAGGTGATAAAAAAAGAGTCAACGCATATTTGTCAAGAACAAATCATGTTAGACCAATCTAATTTCCTTCCTTCACAGGGAAGCTGGCTTAGTGGATAAGGCACAAGTGGCAAATGTGATACATTTTGACTTAAGCCAGGCTTTTGACACTATGGCACATTATATGCTCATAAGTAAACTGGAGAAACGTGGCCTGAATATGAGGGGAGGGCCTGATTCTTTGAACACCTGCTAACTACTGCCTCAGCGTAGGGCACCCTGCTAAAATGAAAATTCAGTTTTGCTCTCAGGAGAGGAGATTAATTGTGGACCTGGTTCCAGTTGATACTTTCGTTACTGGCTCAAATGATGGAATAGAAAGTGGATGTGTAATATTTAAGGGGGGGCACTAGGCCGAGAGGGTACAGAAGCGCTTCAGAAGACAGTATTAGAGGAATGAATGAACCCAATACATTGGGAAGAAAGTTATTAGTGTGATGGCATTCAGATTACAAAACATGCAAAGTAGTATGCATCAGATAATCTGTAACCACACAGTGACTTGGCAGCAGGAGAGAAGATGGAGTTTTAGTGCCTGGCAAGTGGAATGGGAATAAAAGATGTGATAATTGCACTAAAAGAGCAACTCTTGGTGTGCAGCATGTGAGCAAAGCTGTTGTCTGCAAGACATCTCTGTTGAGTGCCGAGAAGTCAGAAGCTGGATTTTTGGGTCTGGTTTTTGACTTGTTTTGAAAGCAATGCAGAAAATTGGGATATAATCCAGAAAAACGACCCAAATGATTCAAGACGTAGAAAATACGATCTGTGCTGAAAGATTGACAGATTTCTGTGTGTTTGGCTAGAAAAGATACATCAGAGAGAGGGTATAAGTCTTCTCAGGAAGCATTGTTAGAAAGAGGATGCAGATCTATCAGTTGGCATGTCTGTTGAGCATGGGATCAGAAGGACTGTATTTTCTCAGATGCTTGATAGAAGGCTCTGTAAAAACCAAACTGAACTGAGATTTAGCAGATCAGTGCTTTACTTGCTTGGGCATGTGGAAAGTGTATTGCACACCTATCCTGCAACATTGCTACTGACCTCAATCTGTGCCAGTTGTTCTCACTCCCCAAATTTCCATCATGTCTCTGTATTTAATAATTGAAGCTGCAGTGTGTCTGTAGACTTATATTCAGATGTCAGTGCTTTCAAAGGGATGGAGTTACTTAAAGTGTGGATTAAAGATGTGAAAATAAATTCAGAGATTGATTTCACTGGTAGCAAAACAAGGCTTTTGGTTGTTCAAAAAACATGTGGTCCTCCTGCGGTATGAAACAGGAGACCTGGTTACCTAGGATATGGAGGATGAGGTACTCAAGAAATTTTTTCCTTAGTTTTCAGCAGCAAGTGCTATAGTCACACTGCCCAGGATATGGAAGGCAAAGGCAGGGACGGGGAGAATGAAGAACTGCCCACTGTAGTGAAAGATCAGGTTTGAGACCGTTTAAGGAAACTGAAGGTGTACAAGTCCATGGGGCCTGACAAGATGCATCCATGGGTCCCGAGGGAACTGGTAGATGTAGTGGCTAAGCCACTCTTCATTTTATTTGGGAAGTTATGGCAGTCTGTTGAAGTTTCTGCTGTCTAGAAAAGGGGAAACATAACTCCCATTTTTTAAAAGGGAAAAAAGAAAGACCTAGGGAGCTACAAGCTCAGTCTCCCCTCTAATCCCGGCAGATTGTGGAGCAGATTATCCTGGAAATTATGCTCAGGTATGTGAGTACTCAACATGACCCAGGAATGTGTGCTTGCAGCCCAGAAAGCCAATGGCATCCTGGGCTGCATCAAAACCAGCATGACCAGCAGGTCGACGGGAGTGATTCTGCCCCTCTGCTCTGGTGAGACCACACCTGGAGTGCTGCCTCCAGCCCTGGGGTCCCCAGTGCAAGAAAAATATTGAGCTATTGCAGCAAGTCCAGAGGAGATGGTCAGAGGGCTGGAGAACCTCTGCTATGAAGACAGGCTGAGAGAGTGGGGCACGTACAGCCTGGAAAAGAGAAGGCTCCAGGAGATTTACAGCAGCTTTCTAGTACCTAGAGGGGCCTCAAGAAAGCTGGGAAGGGACTGTTTATCAGGGAGTGTAGTGATAGGACAGTGGGTAATGGGTTTAACCTAAAAGATGGGATATTTAGATTAGACATTAGGATTAAATTATTTTCTGTGAGGGTGGTGAGGCCCTGGCACAGGCTACCCAGAGAAGCTGTGGCTCTCCCCACCCTGTCAGTGTTACAAGCCAGGCTGCATGGGGCTTTGGGCAGCCTGGGCTAATGGAGGGTGTCCCTGCCATAGTAGTGGGCTGGGTCTAGATGGGCTTTGAGGTCCCTTCCAACCCAAATCATTCTGTGATTCAATCTATCTGTATAGGATTGTTAATCACTGGAATAGGTTACCAAGGGATGTTGTAAACTCTCTTCTGAAGGTTTTAAGAAGTGTGACAGACATCTGTCATGGCTGGAATTAAGCTTGAAACTGATTCTGGGCAAGAAGATAGGCTGGATGCCCTCTTAAGATTCCTTTTAGTCTGACACCTGTATGATTTCTGTGACATAATGTTTTGCAACAATATTAATATATTTTATATTGCTGCAAAAAAGCACAGCACTGACATAATCCAGGCAGTTTTGCTTTATGATGAGAGATGAAAATATAGGTATGAATTCATAAAAGTCTCAGGAAAATAAATGCCTGACCTGGCTTTAAATATAAATGAACACAGGAAGAAAGATATGCTGAATAATGATCCTGCAAAAAAAAACTAGCTTAGTTCCTCAATACTAGCTATCACGGGGCATTGATTATCTATCATGTCTAGTTTGTGTGATAACATAAGAATTTAAATTGTAGCCTCACCCAAAACAAACACAGATGCATTTTTCTCTAGGTGTTAATCTCCCAAAGGCCCACGGTCTCGTAATGTAAGCAGACCTCTGAGCTCCAGCCTGGTTAGCTCTGTGTCAAATAAACTGTATTAATATCCTGGGTCAAAACTTCCATCAGGCAGCCTGAGGGCAGCAGCCGTCCAACTGCACGTGCACTGACACCTTTCCAGGGACGAGCCTCTCCGAACTGGGCCCTTGATTTATGACTTGTATGTTTTCTATTTGTAAGAAATGTAGTGTTTATTTGACACACAAGGCTTCTGATAACTCTGCTGTTGCTAAATCTCATCTTCTGCAGGGAATGCTTACCCTGCTCCAAAGACAAAACCAAGGGGGGAATGAAGTGGAAGGTTGCAAAGAAACCAAACTGTGCTCCTTAGAGCCCTGCTCTGAGAAAGGGCTCTTGAGCCTCGGGGACTCAGAGAGATCTCTGCCCGTTCAAACGAGGGAGAGCTGGAGTTCAGTTGTGCTGTTGCTTCTGCAAGTTTTTTATGGTAAGTGAGGAGAGCAAGCTCTGCTGCATCTTCGTCCTCAGCTGGTGGCTTTCCCAGCTGCTGGAGTCACCTTCTGGTTTCAGCTCCTGCTCTTCGCATTCTCTCCGTAATGGAGAAGCTCTCCCTTGGCAGTGATGAGCTTAATACATCCTGGGTGTGAGACCGCCTGTTTTTGCTCCTGATTCACTACTGTATACACTCTGGCTCTTAAATTAGAGTACGTGGTTCCTAAATTAGCGATCTAGGGTGATCTGCTCCAGGTGCCCTCCAGCTCTTTCAGGAAAGCTCCTGTTGCTGACACCTGGGCAGTAGGAATTAGCTAGGGCACTGCTGAAGCCCGTTTCGGATGGTAATTCTGTAGCTGTGCTCTTGCTTTTGCCTTGTTTGTGCTCAGAGTGGCCTCCGAAGGCAGAAAGGCAGAGGGCAGTCTTCGTCTTCTCTGCGCGAGGCCTGGGAGCTCCCTCTGCTCCACCCTGGCTGTTAATATGTGGCACGCATCCACAGAAAACAATAGCTACACAAGAGATGGCTGCGTCCCATGGGTGGCCTTTCAGGAGCAGGGAGATTTTGAAAGAAAAATGCTGCTGTGCCCAACTTCCCTTGTGTGCATGCTGCTACCAGAAGCTTCCCCTATGAATCCCTTTTCTTCAGAGCCGAAGCCAAATCCTGCTGCAGTCCATAACCAGAGGAGCATCCTGCTGACTTCTACAAGAGACTTGTCTGAGGGTGGCATGAAATGACTCCCAAGCAGCAAATCATTTTAGCTCCCCTTCTGCAAATACTGCAGGCTCCTCTGCTACTCTGGAATATGCTCCCTGTGCCTGAACTGGCCAGGGCTGGTTAACCCTTGGTGCTCTGCTCGATTTGTCTGTCTGCGGCCATGGTGGAGAAGACAGCGTGGGTGGAATGCCCCGGGGTTCAGTACAAAGCGTTACCGCGGCTGGACATAGCTGCCAGCTGCAGCTGCCAGAGCTGGGGCAGAGCACGTCTTCGCATTGTCCTTCTACTCTCAGGCAAACCCCAGGAGAGCTTTGCTCCAAAGTAATCTGGGCGAAGCCACAGACGGGTCTCCTGGAGAGGAAGTGTCTCTTGTGTCCTTCTGTGGAAGAGGAGAGGGCTGCTCTCTGCCTGCCCTTCCCCAAGGGAAAGGTGCAGCGTTGCTCACAGGGGGAAGTCATGGGCTGATTTAAACTCGGCGCCTGGACTGAACTGTTGCATCTACCTGTTTGCTGTAGAGTATAATCACACCCTAGAATCGTGAAAGGGACATGTTGGCCACTTTATCATATGATTCTGTGTTATTTTATTAAAACTTTTTTCTTAGAGTATTTGCAAGCCTGCTGGGGGGGGGAAAAAAAGGGCTTATTAGAAAACCTGAAAATCCTACATAAAGATAATTTATATGAATTTTAGGGAAAATCCTTGAAAGATTTGACACAAAGAAGAACCTGCGCTTGTTTTTCTACAGGTATTTTTGTCACTGTTTGTCTAACTTTGATTTATCAGAAATGTCAGCTCTGGTTCCTGATGGTTTTGGTGAGGGACACGGGGCGCTTGGACAGACAGTTAATGTCTGTCAGGCTGCAGCTTTCTGGTGTAACTTATTAAATTTTAAGAGGGGGCTTTCTTCCCTCATGGTCTTGATTAGCTCTTGGAATTAGATGGATATTTACCAAACTAACACATCTTAAATAATTTAATAAAAATGGAAACAAGCAAAAAAATTCAAAGATGCAAACCAAAATACTTTCACATTTCCAAACAGATTGGTAGCTATTTTCCTGTTGTGAGTAACTTTGCCTGTTCCACAGTCATTGGTGCTTTTCCCTGGGACCGTTGCTAAACACCCCCAAAACATTCAGCCTTCTAATTACAAGAAGGCATAAAAAATAATAAATAAGAACAATAAAAAGCATAAGTCTGATGTATTTGCAGTTGTACATTGCTCCTAATGAGAGTCATGTGTGTGGAAACCTCAGTTAATTTTTTTTTTGCCCTGGCTTACTGAAATTAAACAAAGACTGATACCTATTTATAATCCCCAGACTTCAGCCAATAATATATTTTATCGCTATGGTTGCAAAAACAAATAACCTCTAAGCAAGTATTTTTCACAAAAAACGAATGAGCTTGGAGGGTTCCATGGAAAGACTTGCCACTTGTGGTAGGGTAGCAGGGAAATGTGAAGCAAGAGCGGCAAAGTAGTTAAAGCCAATGATGGACTTTACTTTTATTATGGTACTAGTATTTATTGTCCCCTTTCATTTCTTCAGTTTGCAGTAATCTTCTGTCACTTATAGAGGCTAGTTTTTCTATTGTACTTTCGACAGGGAGAAAAAGCAGGATATTTTAAAATAATTCTGTTTATTTTTAATTAGAAAGCAAGTAACTTAATTGCTTGTTCTTTTCTTGACTTGATTGCATTTAATAAATTTGACAGAGCACTTACCAAAGTGTTCTCGAAGTAACGTAAACCACATGTACTGTCCCACACAGAAAGGACATCAAAATTTGATTTCTGAATGGTTTTATGTAGATGAGTTTATTGTGGCTAAATGTAACCAACCTCCTTTTGTGCTGCCCCATCGTGTTCAGAGTTTGCCAGTCAACAATTGTGTGATATGGTCCCTAGGAGGGAACAGCTGAAAGGTGATAATGGTGATAGAATAAGGCTACAGGTGAGAGCAAACCAGGCACCCATCCTCAAACTTTGCCTGATCCCCCCTCCCCAACACCCCCCAAATGCCTATTTCAGGCAATATGCTCTGTGTGACAGGACTGACAATGTAACATAAAGATTCAGACCTGGTGCTCATGTGTTTGAGTGTTGTTTCTGTACCCTCACACACGACTGACCTCTTCCAGATTCTGTTTTTTCCTAGTCATTCTTTTGGCCAAATGCACTATATAGGGCATTTTGGGCAAGTTGGTCCCTCTTCTGGTATGCAGGCATCCTGTTTCAGGGCCAGGCTTCCTTGGTGGTGGCAGTTATTCTGGAAAGATTTCTGTAAGCAGTTGGAAAAGTGGGACTTGAGTCTTTACCAGGGTATGAGAACTACTCTTCTCATCTCCAGTGATAAAAAACCTGGAGTTCAAATTCTGTTTGTCACACCTGCAAGAACTCCCTGGATGAAGTTTTCTTTGTGCTTGTCATCATCTAAAAAATATGTGATTTATTCTTAGGGAGGGAAAGTTTTAAAAAACAAATTGCATCATGAAAGCCTTTTATTTTGGTGATGTAGCTCTTTGTCACTTGCAGACGTGAGTGGCTTGTTTAGGTCTGGCATCTTCCATAACCCCACATTAGTACTTGCATGTCAGATCAGGTGTGTAAAACCAGCCTGCCTATTATACAGTGAGCTGTGATTGAATCCTTTATTTATGACTTCTGCCCCACATTGCATTAATTAGAATGCAAATTAAGGGTTTCCTGGAAAGCTGCTGTTTACTTCTGCCATACTTTACATGTTTCATTAGTCTTAGGACCCTGACACAGTCAAGTTACATCAATTTAACAAGTTATCAGTCAGCAGAGCCGTTGTAATTGTACATATGCGTGCACGTAGGCTTCCTGGACTGCAACGTGATGCAGCCTTCGTTTTGCCTCCAGTGAAAGGCATTTAAGCTATGTTATCTTGTCTTCTATTAGCTACTGGGGCTCAGATAATTAGATGTAGCTTCTTTTTGAAACAGCTTAGCTTGATCCTGTGCCTGAGCCTCTGATTTACACCAAAGCTTCTGAATCGGACCTTGTAAGACGTTTTTAACCAAGAAGCACAATTTTCATTGAAGAGTGGGGTTTTTTTGTCCAGTGCTCTTGATAGCAACTGTGAGCAGTCTATATCCCTGACCAGTGGGACATGAAGGTGGATTGTGACCAATTAGAGCACAAATTGCAGGGTAGATGTGTGTGTGTGTGTTTAACCACACGGTTTAGCATGGGCTGCATATTTACATATGTCCCTTGTTACCACCAGCCTTTGGTATCTCCCCCTCAGTCAAGGAAACTAGCTGGGTTTGGTGCCTTTCCACAGGTTTGTCAGCATGGCCAGACCTCTTGCACAAGGTTCCCTTGCCTTCCCAGCATAGACCTGCAGAGCTTCACAAGGGCTGGTGTCCTGTGTGAAGCATCTCTTGCCTCTGCTTGCCTATAGCAGTGCAAGATGCAGAGTTGCAAGGTAATGTTTTCTGTTTTGTAAAATATTGGGAATAATGTCACTTTGGAGGGAAATGTGTTTCAAAAATAACTGCTACTTTCTTAACCTTCTGAGGTGCTGTGATGAAAGATGTATCTCTGGATGCGTTTAAGCCCCAGAGGAAAAATTTTCATGTGAGTTCCTCTGAAGGAGCTTACACCAAAGTAGCTGAGAATTTGGCCCCTGGCACCATTATTTTCCTCGGCTCCTGCAGTGACAGAGGGGGTGGAGGGAAGTAACCTATCCCATTTCTGTTTGAAAATATTTAGCTTGAGTGATGTGAAGATTTCAGTAGATCTGTGACAAGATCAAAGACTATAAATTATTTAACAGTGGTTCTACTTTTGTGGAATTATTTAAAGTATCATAATTGCAGCTCAGCTTCCCAGCCTTCATTTTCAAGTCTGGAATTCTGTTGGGAACTATCATAATCACTGAAGAGTATAATATTATAGGCTGGGTATAAAAATATCTTTTTAATGACTAGCAAATTAGTGAAATGTCTTGACCTGAATCTAGACCAAACAGAAGACAGTGTTTTTATGGAGGGGGAAGAAAGACTAAATTGTCACCACATTGTTATTCTTGTTAAATTCTCCACTACTTAAAATGTCAGTTGATTAGATAAAATTTGTAACACTGTGCATCAATGCAAGTGATGAAGGGCTGTGTGTTACATAGTATCTTGGCATTTCTGCACTTTTGTTTTCCTTTTAATGCTAGCATGCGCATTCTGTGACTGAAACTTGGAAAAATAAAGGCTATTCATTACTTTAGTACTCTGTGAACAATAGAGATCATGAAAGGCATCGCAGGGAACTCCTCTGTGTGTTGGCTCTTCAAGAAGCAAGACGAGCCCTTGGAGGGTTTTCTCATAGGCTTCAAATAATTGTTGTGTGCATGATGTGCCTGGCTAAACTCTGTTTCTGACTTAACTGAAATTGGATCTGTAAGATACAGGAGTTTCTCACCCCACACCATGTGTTAACTGAGTCTCTGTTTACCTAACAACAGGAATTTATTCTCCAAATTCTGGTTTGCAAATGAGCTAAGGAAGCTGAGCCCTCGTGTTCCTGCATGCAGGCAGGTGTCAGTGGTGAAGTTCTCCGTTTGAGCAATTTTGACTGCATAGTGAAGGTGCCACACAGGTGTCTGCAGATGAGGATTCTCTTCCTGGTTACATTATCAATTTCCATTGTGAGTTGTGACAAGTCTCTGAACTTTCCCTTCTTCTTTGCCCCCAATTTAAACCAGAAGTGATAATACCAACCGCTTTACCCAGTGAGCATTTTGTTACCACAGCTGCATTTGCAGTACAGAGTGTCCATATCAAAGGAGTCAAGTAACAGTGGCAGTGCGGATGGGGTGACTGCTTTTTGGGTGTAATAGGTATTTTTGGGACAGAGCCCACCTCTGAGTTCATGGGACTCCTCCTGCAGTGAGGCTGTAGTCTGTACCTCTGAGCAGCAGAGCCGTACTTCAAAATGAGAAATAGGAGCCCTGAGACAGCACAGTGCAGGAACAGAGGTGGTCTCCATTCCTGCCTTTCTCTCCACATGGCTGGGGCCAGTGGTGCTCTGTGTTGCAAAGACAAATGAGGAATTTGTTCAGCACTTGGCTCCAGTGAATGTGATTAGTCTTTAATTAATATGAGTATGAAGTAGAATCATAAATTAAATGAAAAAGGCTGTTATACTGAGACTTTGTATCCTGGAAGGACCTGCGTAGCAGGTTGGAGACCATCTACAGCGAGGTTACACTCAATACCTTTGTGTATTGTGGATGCACATCAGATTAGTGACATTTCCCAGAAGACAAACACAATGTGAACAATCGTTTTTACTGGCAAATGTCATCTGTTAGATATCAGGCTAATTTTCTCCAGTGACACAAAGCAGACTTATCCTTGCTATGCTGAGCATTTCACTAGCCTGTATGCAACCTAGTGCTCTGGCCCAGCTACTCTTTCAGGCCGCGTGTTGACATGCACTGGGGATCTGGAGTCTCCAAAGCATTTAGGCAAGATTGTATCATGGTGTAGCCATTTCTTTCACTTCTCCACACTGAACTACGTCCTCCTACTCCTTGGAAATACTGTACAAATATGTTGCTTGAAGAGCTTTCTTATTCTGTTATGGTTCCTTGCTGTCTAGTTTTGCTGAAGTTGTGCTGACAGACTGGGAAGGGCTTAGAAAAGGACATTAGGAAAATGATCGGAGATCTGGAAAACCTACCCACAGAAGCTCACTCTGTGGTAGTTTATTCTGTGTGTGCTTTATCCAGTACTGTGACCTCATGATACCCTAGAAGTACTTTGAGTGAAGAGCTTTCTGATTAGTGGATGGCTTTTTCCTCTCCCAGGAAAAGGGTTGGCAAAGCAGGAAATGACACCTGCTTTTTTCTTTTCTTTCTTTCTGTTTTTGTTTGGGTTTTTTCTAAGTTAAAAGTGATTGCCAGCTGTTTTCTTGGATGTAGGATGAGGTCCTCATCACTTTCAGTCTTTAATACTAAAGCTTTTTATTTCTGGAGTCAGGAGTGTGTTTTATGTCCTGTGGTGGTAGGAGCTGATGTTTAAGAAGACTTTATGGTTGCGGTTGTATATGATTGGCTGTGGTGAACTTTCTGGCCCCTTCCAGCCCTGCATCCCTCAGTCTGGATCTTCCAGAAAAAAACTGTTCTTTGGTTTTCAAGAAGAATGAAAGTTTGAATGAAGCAACCACTGACATAAGATTTTTCTAGCGTAAGAGGTCAGATGGTCTACAGTCCTTCCACATGACCATAAACTCTGCTCGGTAAGTGGAAGCTGCTCTTCAATTGAAGAAGCTCCAAACCCCTTGCCTTACCAAGAAGATTTTGCTGGGAACTCCCTTAGTGAGCCTGTGGTGCAAGTAAGCAGGCTTTGGAAAGCTCCCAGATACGTTCTGCACTGTACAGAGACTAGATAGCGGTGAAATCTCATCTAGTGCGTGTGTGCCCTGGAATTACTACTCATCCCTCTTTATAATAAATGAGAGTTATTTGGCTACAATCTTTCTAAAGCTGTAATGCACCAGCATCCTGGAGTGCAAGAGTCCTATCTTAGATGGTTACATTCAAAACATACCCCAGGGACTGTTAGAGAAATTTATAATCATCCCTTTAGAATCCCAGGATTAAATTCTAAGTGGCAAGCAAATAAATAAACAATGCTTCTCCCTAATGCCTATTTATTTACTGTAGATCAATGGAACATTCAAGGATGAAATTGGTTTTCTTAGAGGATTAAAAAAATATTTAAAATAGGCTTTATTATGAGAATTAATATTGTGGATTCTGGAGGGGTGAAGGGTTGGTGTCAGCCGGGTTATCAGAAACTGTTCCATTCTCAAAGCAGCATTTTCAGGGTAGGTAAATGAGACCTCCCTCTGGTTCATGTCAAACTGATGAAATCGCCTAGTGTCGCTGGAAACCAGGCAAACAACATGGAAATGTGCACAGCACGTTACTGTTTTGTAACAGTTTGTGCTGTTTCCCCCCTTCTTGTACCTGGTCCAGAACAGCAGATGACATCTGTGTGTGTAAGAGGTGACCTCAGCAGATGCAGAGCCCAGCTGCTGGGCTGCGCTTCCACTCTTACCTCTTCTGACTGCAGCACATGCGGGCATGAGGCAGGTCTCCCTCTGTGACTATTGAGAACGTTTTCTGTGGACCCTTCATCTGTCTGAGGTTGGAAGGGAACAAGCAAATTTTTTTGATTCTGTTTTGCCAAAAGGAAGAAGAATAACAGGAGAGGAGGGTTTAGGGCCATTTACCAAAGCTCAGAATGATATGGATTGCTGTGGATTGGGGCACTGGTTGCTGCTACTTCATAAAAAAGCAGAGTGCTCGCTTTTCATCTTTGGGAAAAACAAACAAAAAAATATGGAAAAAAACACCCAATACTGGCAAAACCAGAATGAAAGATCAGTCAATAAAACCCGAGTTGTCAGACCATAACAACAGTAAATGTCCAGGTAAAACAAAGACTTTTTGAATGACAATCTAATCTTCAAAATATATTGTGTTTGTATAGAACGTTGTTTCTCCTCTCTCTTTCTGTTTTTTCCTTTCCATGGTTTCTGAGAGAGTTTTAGAGTTCTTGAAGGCATTGCAGCTCTGCTGACCAAGATAAAGACCATGAACGTAGTCTCTGTTGATGCGACAATGAAGTGTGCTCTCTGTGCTGTATGTGTTGGATCTATACAGGCATACACAGGTTCTCTAAGAGGTCCTCTGTATGCTGCATCTGTCTTCCATACCCTCACATTCTGCAAATCTTCTTGTTTTCTCTGCAGTGCCTGCACATGTCTTTTTTTTTTTTTTTTTCAGCTCCTTGCTTACTGCAGACTTTATCCAAGCCACTTGTTTTGCTGCTGTGATAGGGACATCATCTGGATGGTTCCCTTTCAAGGCTGTAAAATCCTCCTGTTGAAGCTGTGTCTGTCGTGTTGCCTTTTCTACTGGTGGTCGCACCAGCGATTCTTGCCCTTTCGAGGTAGGGGAGAGCCCATTACTGAATTTCATAGAGGCAATAATAACTTGTGATCACAGCAGGTCGAGAGGGGAAGGTTCCTTTTGGCTAATTCTTTGAGCACAGGTCTTATTTTCTGATTTAAAAGTTGTGTGTCCATGGGAGGAGATGATCCTGCCAGGCTGCTGTGTGCCACTCTAGCCAGGATAAGCAAAAGAGTTAAATATTGTGGGACATCTGAGGATCACAGGCTCCATGTGGGAAACAGGGATGGCAGTGATGGAAGCAACTATGAAAAAGAATAACAGGAGTGTTCGGTTAATGATGGCTGAAATCTTCTGAAGAGGAAGGAGGGGGAGAAATTTGAGTACCAGATAGTGAATAGAAGCCTGAAGGTATGTGGAAAATATGTACGGTGGCAAAGAGAGAGACTGCAGAGCTCTATAAATGATGCAGGAAATTGTGAAGGCTAAGATACAGTTGGGGGAGTGATTCTATGTATGTATATATCTGTATATGTGATGGACTTAAAAATCCTCACAGGCGTCTGGAGAGGTTATGTGAAAAAGAAACTTTGCATGATGGGACTAAAAGGCATTGCTAATTGATAACTATACACTCTGCTTTTGAAAGGCCACGAGTATTTTAAAGATGGGAGGGATGATTGCAGGCTTTGCAAATGAACTCTGCGTGTGTCCGAGGAGGTGAAATATTTCTTTACACTTTGCTCGAGAAATGGAGTTTTGGGGTGGTTGTCAGGGAAATGCTTATGGCTGTAAATTGTATTTTTTTTTAAACTCTCTCTCTTTAATTTAAAAGTCCTTTGTCCCATTTGCTGCATTAGTCTTACAGTTCTTGCTTTAGGCTTATATTAAAAGTTGGCAGTCTCGGCTGGAGGAAAACTAGGGGATAGGTCAGATGCTAATTAATTTCATGCTAATTGTGCCATAATTTGAAATCCAGTGGATTAGTTTCTGTGGGAGTACTGAAATATATGGAAAGGCAAAAATGAGTAAGGATAATTAATCTCTGTAAAATTGCTTGGAATGCTCAAAGAAAAAGAGGTTTTGTTGTTGCTTTTATTTTTTGTTTGAAATGTTTTAAAGGCGCCTGTGCTGTGGATTACATGAAAGGTTGATTTCTGCTGAATGACACTTCTTTGTTCCTAAAACACCTAAAAGAAAGACCCCAGCAGCTGGCTGAGCTCTTAGTGAGGATTCCCCCCATAGGATGAACTACGGGTTTTGGGTAGATCACTGTGGAAGACTTGAGCTAGGTGCCAGGTGGGAATGGCACTACTCATCCCACCATGTCCCATCAAGCTGAAGGACAATCCCAGAGGTTTGAGGTGGCTTTTGTGGCCTACTGTACCCTTAAGCATTCTACTGCTCTGAGTTCAGCAGAGCCCTCCCTGTAAGGGGAGCAAGCACCAGTGGGTTTGCGAGCAGTTTCAGCTGTGGCATTGTTGTATCCTGAGCTCCTTCTGTGCCTGCTTAGAGGAAGGAGATACCTTACTCAAGCAGATGGTCACTGCATGCAGTATCCTCCATGGGAGTGTAGGCCAGACCTTTGAGTACCTGGAAAGAAGAAAATATGGCTTTTCTTTGTTTCCTTTCTAGAGGTAGACAAGGGACAAGGCATGGACACAAACCACTCCTCCTTGATCTTCGTGCATCTGTCCCTGTACATCCGGTCTCCAGTGGCTGTTCAGAGAACTTGACTCTGAGCCAGGCTGGGGGGTAGTAATTTACCGCTAGCCTGTAATGGCTGTAAATTACTACATACCCTGGAGAATAGAGGTAGCGCTGCGACTTGGAGTTGGGTCTGTGCATACAACCTCTAAGGTCTTCCCTTATGTGCAAGCACCAGGCTCTGCCTGATGTCAAACCAACCTCTCTGCGAGTTTCCAGGCTGGCTTCATACAAAGTATCTCTGCATGTAGCTGATGGTAAAGCACATATTTTCCTTGGAGTTTTCTCTCCACCCGTTATTGGCCTTCTAGAGTTCAATGACCTAGTTTTGAACTCTTGGAAAGCAGCAACTTCCCGAGTCTCTTGCTCTGAAATCCAAGGAGCTCCAACTCAATGAGGAGGTGGGACAGGGCGGGGCGGTTTTCACAATTGAGCTTCTTTTGTTTTGCTTTCTGCTCGCGAACACCAAGCAGAAGTTCAAATAACATTACAAAGCAGAAAGCTTTATGATTAATTACGCCCGGTGCAGATATAATTTAAACATATTGACTTGTCTGAAGTAAGTGCCAGACGGTGCAATAGGGGAGACAGGAAGTGGCTGGTGGAGATTGCTGAACCAAGCTGGAATCAAAAGTCGGGGAGAGGAAGCGCATCATCATTTAACTTTGCTCGGCAGCTCAGCAGAAAACTGATGCAACTGCTGATGGACACTGATATCAAAGGGAGAAAAATCATGACAAATTCTTTGTGCTTTTAAAATTAATGTAAAGCTAATCAATAGCTTGACTTGGTGCAATATAAAAATGTAGTACTGGGACCTCCATTAAAATGATTTTTCTTTAAACCTATATTCTGGGATTGCTATTAGAGAGACTTTAGAGATAATAGTGGCAGCTAAAAGATAGCTTTCTAATTCCCATCAGGTTGTTGCATTTCACTGCAACTAGTCTGTAGCTGTGCTGGGAACTAGGTAATGTCAGCCCTTGAAAGATGATGTTTTCTTTAGCTTTTTTTCTTTATGGACCAGTGGGTCCCTAGGAATATTTACGATAGCTTTTAAATGGGTTGAGGGATGGAGGAGAAACTGTTTGACTGGACTAGACTCACTGTGCTAAAAGAGCTTATGGTTTCTACCCCCCCGCACCCAGCAAACTGTGACCATATGGGAATCTGCGAGTCAAAGTTCAGAAACCAACCAGCTGCCTTAAGTTTCTGATAACAGATCATATTGTGGCAAGAGCTCCCTTATCTTTGATAACCCATGCGTCTAAAATTGGAATATGTATATTTTTCTCAGCTTCATGGGTGTACTTTATCACCCTGGGCACGCATTCTACACTCTCTCACTCAAGCTGGTCATAACTGTTTAATGGTTATGACTGTGCCATCTGTGTAAGTGTTACATCGTTCACCACAGCCCTTCTCAGAGACGTCTATTCATCTCAAATTGTGTCTCTGCGGGTGCCGGTCACGGAGACTCCGCAGCTCAGCGCCCCTGGAGCTGGTGGGTGATTCATGCCTCCTGAGTTTCATGGCGTTGGCTGTGCCAGAAGTGAGCCTTCTGCCCCAAGTGTTTCTCCCTCTTCCCTTCCCGGAATGCACTGTACATCATGAACTCACAGCTATGCATAACTTCTGCACAAAGTGTGAATGTTGTGCAACCGGGTGACATTTGCCAGTGTGTGGCTTCAGAAATGGCACCTTCTGTCTATGCAGGATGCTATTCCAGGTGCAGGTGTTCTGGTTTTACTTTTCCTCTGCTGCGAGAGACCTACTGTGTTTGCTGGACCACGCTGTTCTTTGGGGAATGCAAAATGGGTTGGTCAGCTTTGCCACCTTTCACGTCAAACGAGATCTCAGCTTCCTTGTCATCTCAGATTGAATCTCAGCCTCCCTGTGCTGGTGTGCTGAGGCCTCTTCAAACTCAGAGCAGGAGATGCATGACACTGCAGATGTTTTAACTCTGATCCTACAAAGAGATGTCCCTAAGCAAGGAGTTCAGGGAAAAGAAAAAGCATCTAACCACAAATGTTCTGTGGTTTTCCAAACCCTTCTCTAGTGAATGAGCTTTGCCCGAATGCAGAACAAGGAGTACTCTGTGCCACATAGGACTTCGAAGATGCCAGTAGGAGGAGCAGAAGTCATAGACGACATTTAGGAAATGAAGGGAACAAAGAAGGACAGGGTGAAACTGTGGAGACTGAGGAGAAAATACATCCATATGGAAGAAGCCTAGAGGTGCTGAGTAGTGCTAGAAGACAGATGATCATCATCCTTTTCCTGGGAAAAGGTGCTGATAGTTTCTTCCCTTCAACATTAAGACTGTGGAAGGAGAGACAGGAGGGTGTTTACGTGACAAGTGGTAGATGCTGAGTGAACAGTAAAAGCCAAACAAGAAACATCAAATGAGAAGGTAGAGGAGAGGAAAATAGCCAGGCCTGAAATCAGGAATGGACAAGGGAGCCACATTTGAGTACTACCCAGGACAGAGGAGATGCTCTCTCCTTTTCTTGAAGCATCTCATTCTTGCTCAGAGAGTTACCGAATCATTTTTGGCAGCTAGATCTGCTCTATAATTATTACATATTCTGCTTAGCCTATCCCTTTACTTTCTATTCCTACTTTATCCACCAGAAAGATCACAGAGCAGAAGATCTCAAATTTGGGAAGTGTTTTCTTCTAGACTTTCTTTAGTCTGTGCCTAGGTCCAGCTGGTATCAAGACAATCTGGTGACTGCAGCTGGAAATCTTATATAAGCAGAGACGGGCAAGCTGGCAGATGTGAGTCAGCACAGTCAGCAGATCCTAGTTTGCAGCAGATGCTCCTGCAGAACTTGCCAAGGCTGAATCATGGTTATGTGGCAGCTTCTCGTCTTTGTTTTTCAGTGGTCCTAGAGGAGGTAATTCCAGAATTTGAGGTTCCTCATTCTCAGCAGCTGTTTCCAGTATCTGCATGAATGAGATAAAACTGCAAAAAAAGTTTTGTGTTGTATGCTGCCCTTCTCCTGAGCAGGTCCTGTGGGTTTTTGATGGCAAATAACAACTATACCAGGAATGTTCACAATACAACTTCACTTTCGTTCCTTTTTGACAGCAGTGGCCACAAATACGATTTCTCCATAAATCTATTTTACCTTTACATGAATTATTGCATCAGCTCTGGCCATGGCAATGACAATAACCCATGGTACGTAGCTAAAGCAGATTATTTAGTGAAGAATTGGAATACTCTTCTTTTACTGTCTTAGTGTGACTCTTAAACATGACATAGGGTTTGTATATCGAGTCCTACTTAGCACATTATGCAGATAGATGGGGGCATGGGAACAGAGGGGGCCCCCAAAAGTTAACATGAGCATCCAGCTAGGATGGTAATGCAGTGTCACTGTGGGGGAGATTTTGAAGGCCTGGAGATGGCATTGTGAGTTGTTTTGAAAGCTGCCAATTGTTGTCAGTATGTTGACGATTATTTTCAATTTGTTTTGTTTTGTTTTTTAATTGTGGAAATGTTCCCAGAAGCTTAGTAAACGAGGACATGTTCTTATAAATATTCAGCTAATACGTTAAAGCTCACACAGCCCAGCTTTGGTTATGAAACCTACTCTTTTAAGTTGGTCTCATTTGTCCCTTAGAAGGCCGGTGTTCAGAAGAAGTGACCCTAACTGCAGGATGAGGCTATTTCTCCCAACCTGCAAAGTGCTAGAGTTTAGAGTATTCTCCTTCTAAAACAGACGGGCAGCCTTGCAGATGGATTTAATCCCATGCCAACACATGGCTCTGTTTGTGGACATGGGATGCCAGAAAGCCACAGTGTATTCTGTATGATACTTGCAAGCGCCACGCAAAATTGCTGAACCAAAAAAGCCCTAAACTTAAAAAATTAAGAGCAGGATTGTGCTTGCAGTGGTGTTATGTAGCTAGTTTTCTTTCATCCCTTACACATTTTCTCTTTCAAAGATGCTGGAGGTTGCTGAAACTTCTGGGTGTCCATTGCATTAAAAACAGTCAGTGTAATACTGTCCCGAGTGGCTCTGCAAGATTCCCTCCTCCTTTTGTGCGTGCTCAGGATCAAAATTAAGCGACTTCCTTGTAGTGAGAAATTAGTTAGTAATTTTCAACAGTGTAGTGGTGACATGGAAGATCTGGAGAATCATCCCAAAGCCAATATCTGAAAGCCAAGTGGGAACTGGCAAGGTCTGAAACAGAGGGAAGGTTTTTAGCTTCTTGTTCACATAGTTGCATGAGTCCCATGGAATATGTGCGACTTGTACCCCTGTGTTGTTTAGCTGCTAATAACACCTCTTTGTGTTCTTGCCCGTGCAGAGAAACTTAACTGGGGGGGGGTTGGGGGTTGCTGTGCATCCTACAGTGTGACATTGTGTAAGGTATTTTGGCAGTGCAAAAAGAAAGGTTAAAAAAAAAGAGGTCTATTTTGGTTTTAACCCTTGTGCTATCCCTCACCAGTGTCAGCATGCTGATTAAAAACAGTTCCGCTCCTGCACTGGACCTTCATTCACTTTGTTTTGCTCTAAATGAGTACCCAGGGTGATTAACTGCAGCCACCCCTTTGCTGACTCCAGGCAATGGGAGCCCTCCTGCTTTGCTTTGTGCTTGTGGGGCTGTGTTGCGCTTCTCCAGTCGGCGCTGCGTGGTGAAGCAGCGAGTTGAATGGAGAGTTGAATTACACGTGATTTCTTGATGGCTCCAACGAGATGAAATGAGTGCTACTTAGAGAGTAAGTTATCCCTCACTGTGAACATGAGTGGCAGAATTTAGGTCTTTTGTTTCTGAGAAGTGGTTTGTAATTCTACGCACTTCATTTCTGCAAGTTGTTTATCATGAAAAGAGAGAGAAATAAAACCTGCCAGGGTGGTAAGTTTTGCTTTGCTGCAGGTAAGCATGGCACTGTGAATACTTCTTTGCAAAAATTGTCTGTACTGGCCTGTGTAAAGTAACACCTTGATTCACACCAGTCCAAGATTCAAAGCATTCAAACTGTGGGAAGTTATTAGGAATTCCTCTCCTTATGTTTTCCTTCCATGTCTTCTGTGGCCCATCTGTGAAACGGACCGTAAGAGGGAGTGGGAGATCAGCATAGTGGGAAGATGAAAACAATAAAACCTCAATGAATTGATGATGAAAGGGAGGGAGACAAAAAGACTCTGGAGAGAGTTGTGGATGAGCCAGGGGAGAAGAAGGGAGAACATAGTGTCCGAATGCCCAAAGGAAAAGCAGGGGCCGCAGCACTATCACCAGTTAAGCAAAAGTAAGGAAACGAATGAATGGGGGGGGAGAGCAGCAATAAGCTGAGGCAGTTTGCAGCGTGCAGAATTGGAAACAGAGTTTTCAGAAAGGAAAACTTGTGTTTGTATTGAGTAGGACCTCAGTCTCTGACTGGTTTGCCTGTCTCCTGAGTGGACCAGCCAGAGAAATCAGGTGTGGTTCAGAGGGAATGAGAGAGGCAGCACTCGGCTCTAAATTTGCGGTATTACCTCTGCTTTGTATCACGCCACAGAATAAAGTTTTGTATTAGGGAAATTGGGATCTTCGCTAAGAACGTATATCAGATTAGATGATAAATTACCATTCCAACTCCCGATCTTGAACATCCAAAAATAGCTTGCATGGACATGTGGGGCAGGTCCTAAGATCTGGTGAATGATATTTAGTGTTCCGTGGGGAAGGAGAGAAATGCTGTAATGAAATCACCAGCCTTAAACTAAGCTGCTTTTCTTAGGTGGCTCCCCCAGATCTCAGCAAAAACGTGTCTGTGCAGGTTCAGCCAAGCTGCCTGTTGAATAGTTTGGCCAAATGCAGGAAGCAAGATCTTTGACCTTCTGCAGTGTCCTCATTGTAGACGCATGCATATGATTTCCAGTAATTTAACAGGAGCTTTAGTTTGAAAAAGATTTGGGTTTTATTACTTTCATTCATCATCATTAACTCATGCCATGTGGCGGAGAGGAGGGAATGACATATTTCCGCAATTAGATTCAGTATTTTGCATGAAAAAATGAGCTGTTACAGCAAATGCTGCTTTTGAAATAGGGACTAAAACCAGCGGAAACAAAAGTTGTGATGTGTGCCTGGAAGAGAAGAGTTAAAAGAGGATATTTTTACAATGAAGTCTTCTTTAAGTTGTGGTTAGAAATGATTTAGCCTTCTAACCTATTCCTACTGTGCACTTGGCTTAAGTTCAAAAAGTGTTTTCATTCAGTACCTTGATGCACTTCTAATTCGTCTGTTATAAATATGCTCTACTTTCTGCTCCCTCTTAAAAGGTGCGTTGGCTTCATCTGCTCAAAGTACCTTTGCGTAGGGCTGCTTCAGTTTGCAGGGGGAGTGTGAAATTTCATTTGATTTTTAGTTCGTGTGGGTTTGCTTTGCTTGAGTTTCGATTTAGCTGAGCCCACTATCTTAACACAAAACACAGCTAGGAAAATCCTATTTCCTATGGTGTGGGTTGCAAAAGGGATCAGTTCTTCGGGGTGGCTTGGCTCTGGGCTGAGGTGTGCTTCAAGGGTTTCTCTGCACTTTATTTTTTAACCCTTCCCTGCGCAAGCAAAGTTGCAAGGGCCTGATCCTGTTTTCTGTGAAGTGGAAGGGAAGTTTGCCATCAATTAAGATGGGAACAACATGGGGCCTGACGTTGGTAATGAAACCCAAAACCAAGCGAGCTCTATGTGGTTGAGTGTTCCTGCCAGCATTCCTCACGGCTGTGTGTGTGACACATGCTCCCTTGACAGTCTGAAGAAGAAGATGTGTAGACCCAAACATGTATTTTATTTTATGTAGCAGGGTGTATTTTCGGTAATTTGCCTTTTCTCCTTGTCGGCGTCTCAGCCTTGTGGATGTTAGCATGAGCCAGTACTCCTGATAGCTTTTCTGTTTCCCTTCTTGGGATGTTGGTTTTCTTTTCTGTATGTTCAATTACATGTGCACATTCATCTATCATTAGTTCCTGTTCACTGGAGGATATTTTGCAGAGCTCTTTACACAGCATTCATAATACTCTTATCCATGATTTGGATTTCTTACTGACAGCAAAAGTTCAATCCTTTCTGCTGCTGTTTTATTCATTTTATAGCTCCATCTAGATAAACTACTTACTAGTTCTGTAGTGGAAGTTTAACAATTTGGTTGAATTTTTCCCTTCTAATTCAATTGTGCATTGAATTCTGTTCAAATTTAGATTTATTTGTACTGGTTTTAAGGCATTTAAAAATGTAAGCTTCTCATTTATCAGGATTTCTCTAGTGATTGCTTTCTTACATTGTTGTCATAATTCTCACTGGATTTTTTTTGTTGTTGCTCTCGCTCTTCTTTAGGGGGAAAAAAAAAAGGATCCTCAGATCCTCATCTTCTGATTATGTTTGCCAGCTCATCTCTGTTTCAGGAGGAAAAAACCCACTGTTGTTTGCATTATGCTGCACTCAATTGCCTATGGTAGTAGTGAGCGTATATGTGCATAGATGTGGGTGAGGGGGAGATTTGTATGCAATAGTGTGTATATATGTGTGTTAGTTCACATCTGTGATGCACCCACATCTACTTGGCAGCTATTTTTAATTCCTCCCTTTCCACTGTAACTTCTATGAACATCCCATCCAGATATATCTGTGTCTGGACAGGAGGCAAAATACAGAACTACGTATAAAAGCTAAGTCCAAGCCACCTTTGCTGTGGTATGCTCCCTGTGGAAGGAGATAGGAGGAGGTAAATCGGGTGGGGTTTTTCTGCACAGCATGGAATTGGCAATACTCCTGCTGCGTGAGCGTGTCCCCAAGCCTATGCTGTGCCTCTGGTGAGGTCTCCATCTTTGATCTCTGACGGTCCAGCTTCAAATAGGCAAACAACTATGGTTTCCCATTGCTCCAGCAGCCCTCAAGACTCTTTTTGGTGGAATATCCACATAACATGAAAAATGTTGCCTAAACTCAGTATGTAACATATTTTCTTGTGACATCACCGAGGGCATGCGAGATAAAAATTCAGACCTCATTCCATTTCTGTCCTGCATCTTTGGAAGAGCATGATGCCTGCCTTGGACCTTTGTCTTTAAGAGGGGTCAAACTCACCTTATGTACACCAGAGACCTCAGTTCTCCCCTCTCCTTCCAAATATACATAGAAGTCAGCACAAGACCATTAGGATAAAAACTTTCTGTGTGGCTCTTGGATAGATTTTCATGATGATATGCTAAAATGCAGTCTCTATTGTTTGCCACAGATAACAGAGAGGAAATTTCACCAATAACTTATTTTTTTTACTTATAATTCACCTTGCTATTGATCTAGTTTGGTTTGGCTCCAGCTCTGCCCTTCAGCAGCCTTGTAAACAGGGTTTTCTTATCTTCAAGACTTTCACGCTATGTGCTATAAATTACACCCCTGTCTCCAGTAACATGCTAATGCCTGGGACTTAGTGAGAAAAGCAAGGAATTTGAGCTCAACTGTTTTATCCTGGAAGGCTTTGCCTTTACCATTACTCAACCTCCACACTGAGACATCTATCTTTCTGCGCCCTTCAGCACCTTTACAGACAGAAGAACAGACTGAAACAAATTCATTTCCCACCTTTTGAAATCTATGTTTCACTCTACCACCTTAAGTTTTTAGGTTTATGTTTTAATTAGCATTTAAAGGTAAAGGGAGGAAAGACTGAAAGACTCCTCATGTAAGAAACATACCCGCAGAAGCAAATAGTCACTGCACTCATAGAGATTACTAACATGAGGCGAGTTTACTCAAGAAATTCTAGGATCAGGCCCATGATACTGAATTTGATTTAATTCACTCATACATAATGATTACCCACAGCTCTGAGCAGATGTAGTAATGACTACAATTACTTGCAGATCATTTTTTATTATGATTAAATCTGTACATAATATTATTCTTGAGGCAGCAGTTTTTAATATTCAGCTTGCTCCCCTCCCTCATCAACACTGACTGTGTACAAGGTTACAGGCAAATCCCCAGTTCAGCAGTGAATCGCTTTTTGCCATGAGCAAATGTTGGTTTTGGTTGGAGTCCATTGGCATGTGCATTTAATGTTCAAAGTTCATCTTTGGAGCATCAAAATTGTGTGTGTGTGTGTGTGTTTTCAAATGTATTTCAATTGTGAAGGCCCCACCATCTTCATGAGAGCACTCTCAGAGCAATGTTGAGTGTGCAAATGAAACCGCCACCTGTCTGACGTGTCTCAGTGAGCATGGACTAAAGCCATGGAGTGGCCAGAAACCTGACCTAGAAGTATGATCATCCTTTAGGAGTTTTCACCTGACTCAGGTTGGATTTGCAGGAGCCAGCAGATTTCTGTGTTCTGCTCCCAGCTCTGCCCGAGTCCCTTTGCGTAAGTCTAGAGAACTCTACAAACTGCCTTTTAATTTATTCTTTTGTGAGTCAAGGGTAGGAGTTAATTTGAGAGCAGACAGACTTGCTGTTTGGCTTGAATTAAGTTGTCTTAGGGAATGCTGAGGATATGCAAAGGGTCTTGTGCTTATGGGCATGTGAGGGAACAGGATTATTTAAACAGGGCATTTGCCATATGTTTGTCATTCATGTGTGATATTTGTCTCATCTTTTAGATTAAGCACAGAAAATACTGCAGATAGCCCCAGTGGAGATAAATATAACTGAAGATTAAAAAGTCATTTTATGAGCTTGATTGTTCTATGTTTTTGGTAAAAATTTTTATTGATAATTGGAAGCCAGGTGAGAGAATATCAGAATGATATCGTTGTCTGAGGACTAGCTGAAGATTTTCTAATTAAGAGAACAAGTTTCATCAGCCGCCTCCTCCCTCAATATTCCCATTTCAGCAGAATGAGATTTGTCAAAAAATACTCACCACTCTTGACTGTGGTTCTTTATCCACATAGGGAGGATCATTGCATCAAACAAAGGCATCTGTCACAGTCCTTGTCATCTGTGTGTGTTTCTGGATTTGTTTTTCTGATGAAAGCCATGACAAAATCTCTGGTCATGATGAGGCAATTTTTTCAAAGCAGTGAATTGTGGTTGGGAGGTGAAAAGTTGTTTGCCTGTGGAATTTCTACTCAGCTGGGTGACCAGGAAAGAACCTGTTAAGGAACGTTTTGCTTTGTGTCGCTTCATGGCTTATAGTCTTTACTTCTAGTTTAGAGTAGTTTTAGGCATGCTCTTGATTGAAGGAGGTGACCTAAAAAAAAAAAAATCCAGAGAATTGCTGCTCACTAATACATCCCATTGCTAAAAGCATGATTTTAAACCACTGCATTGCACCTAGGGCAATGTGATAAAGGAGCAGAAAGGAGGGGGAAAAAACGACTGATTCACAGCAAAATGCCAAATTGTAGGTATAAGAATTAATTCTTTGCATAAGGTGGGTGAAAGGAGTGTCAGTACTTTTAGCAATTAAATTCGTCTTAATGATTAGCTGCAGTAACGTTCAGGAGCAGTGGGCTCTGCATTGATTGCAAGACAGTGATGCATGTTGCTCGATGCAGATGAATGATGTTGCAGAGTGACAAGTTGATGTCTTTAGATTGAACGAAGCCCCCTGTGTTTTATAACTTGGCATATGGTCAGGAAGGGTTACCGTGATCTGCAGTGTCTAGTGGTGTGCTAATAGCAAGGTGGGTAAGAGCTGACATGATACTCAAGGTACAGTTTTATAAAAGTCATTGACCACTTTAAGGCACACTTTCTTAGCACTCTGCATAGTAAGCTAGGCATAACTGCAAACCAGGAGGCCATTTGTCATAAAGATTATTACTAGGTGGTTAAGCACTTGAAAGGCTACCACTTGATGCAAGACCTTCTCTATAAAAGCATGGCTATAGGTCGGTAATTTGCCAATATTCCTGGGTCAGGAGAAAGCAGCTTAAGATCAGAAATAATAATAGAACATTTTAGAGCTGACGATACAATGCCAGAAGCAGGGGTAGTATTAATGATTTTCATGATAAAAAGACCCTATCAGGTTTAGGGGGAAGGGAAGTCACAAAGGAATCTAGTTGAAGATTTGAAGAGATACTTCAAAGAACCTTCATTAATACAAAAGGAAAGATTAGCCCAAGAACAAAAGAATAGGAGAGGAGTTGGCCGGTAAAGAATTATTATAATGTCATACATGGGGTGTTTGAGTGAAAGTCTAAAGACAAATTAAAACAAAGCTATCTTTAAATTTTTTCAGACCAATAAGGTCATTAAGGTTATTCTCCAGAAGTTAAGATCAGGGGTTTGTAAAACTTAATTTTCACTTTTGATCACAAATGCCGTGCTGGTGTGAGGGGTGATAAGAAAAGCAGCAGAAGACATAGCAAGAGGTCGTGCAGAGAGCTTACAGCCATTTTCATACATAATCTAGGGCTGAGTTCTTCAGTTCTTTGGGAATTTCACTGCTTTTGTGAGACAACAGCAATTGTCATTCTTTCTTCTAAGGCTTAGAGTGTAGTCCAAGAGCTTAATAAAACGACGTGAAGGAAAGCTCATTTGCCTGACTTTGTATGCAAGTTCACATTTGAAACTGAAGAGCAAACAGTGCCATGAGATACCCATTGTGGCTCATGAATGGAAAATGAATTATGTTGTTCAAGTATCTTGTTCACTTGCATATTTCCACGTTGCAAAACAATGGCTTACAAAATACTGCACGCAGCATGCCTATAATTTTGGGTTGCAGTTGAAGGGCAATTTAGTAATATTGTGCCCAAAGGCTCCAGGCAGCATTGACACAGTTTTGGCCCCTTGCGATGATCCCTTTTTGAAGACACAATAATGACCTGGTTTATGTCCCAGGGAGCTTACAATCTAATTGAAGACAAGATCCAAGAATGCTGATGATAAACAGGAAGGGAAAGAACGGATGAAGGGAAAAGGAGAATATCCTTTACCTACCAGTAATAACAATACCTGTCCTTTTTACTCCTGTGCCTATGTTCCAATACTCTACAACACCAGTGAGTCAATACCTGCAACATCCAAGGGGCAGCAACAAGCTATGTTCATTTGGAAGTTCTGAAGCTTGTGTTCACTGAGCTCTTCCATTAGTCTACATGGCTATAACCCCTTTTAGATGGTGGGAAAAGTGTGTACCTAGTTTTCTGCTGCTCTTTGTGATTGTAACTTAGTTTGTAGATGCTGTATTGGAGTGGGGCATAGGTTAGTTGTAGCCCAACATGCTGAGGCTTTGCTGCTGTCAGATACTGTGTCAGTGCCAGCGTGGCTGGTAGGAAGGGGAAATTGGAACTGGTTGAGATGATGGCTGCTCTTGTATGAAGGGGTAGGTTTCTTTATCCTCGGCTGCTGGTAGGCTGGTGCAAAAGCTGGTTCACTTCTTCGGGGAGAAGGCAAGGGCTGTCCTGTGTGCAGAATTTAGGTTAATAAAATATCCTTCCTGAGTAAATCAGTGGGACGCAGCAGTTCTGTTGAGTAGACACTGTTAATTGACTTCTTTTCCCAGTGTGCCCACATTTTTGGAGAGGGGCACTTCTACACCCATATGTATCTCCTTGGCAGCTCTTACAAATAATTTTGAACTGTTCTTCACCTCCATCAACATCCTGATTTCTGTGCAGGCTCTTCTCATGTCTTGATTATTTTAGTCGACTTTTCATTGTTTGCAGAGGTACTGTATACCCACTATTTTTAATTGAGTCTCCAAAATTAATTACTGTTGCTGATTTGGTTACACTAAATCCTGCTCTGTTACAAAATAAACTTGCAGTCAAATGGAACATCAGTGTTATTGTACTATGTCCTATTTCATAAATTTAAAAAAAGAGTATTTATTCTAATTAACCTATCAAGAAGAGCACACAAAGTGCTCTAAGAGTGGGCAGCACTTTGTCACAGCTGGTGACAAACATATTACATCTGATTTGAGATTAAGATACAAAGGGAAAGCGATGAGAGTCCAAAGAATTATATAAGATCTGAGGACCAAGGTTACAGAAGACGACAGTTGTTTTAAACATGCCTATAAGACAAGGTAATTTACTATGTATGACTTAAAAGCATAAAATCTTTCAGTGACGCAGTTCTGGATCAACCACATAAAATGATGATGATTGCCATTATAAATGGTTCTGGAGATGGGCATGTCTTATGTACTTCTTTTGCTCTTGTGAGTAAATGCGTATGTAAGGTTTCTTCCCAAATTAGAATGCGTGGCTATCAATGATTTATACAAAGCACAGATAGTCCTGCTCACCTGTCATGGCATAAAGAGCATTTATTCCTTTCTGAGCAAGCTGTGGTAAGATCTTTCTTTTGTTGTGGGATGAAGGCTCACTGCATTATTGCTGGATTTGTTTTTCTGACTTGAGCTGTGAGGAAACCGAAAATAGCTGGTTTAACTCAGTCTCATAGTGTGCTGTGCATAGCTGTACATTATCTTTAGGTTTTCTTAGCTTTACATACAGTTGGATAAGTTTTGGCTCCTTCTGTCTAATGCCGTTTCCTCTAATGGTTGAAGAAATGGAACATTATACTATGTAACGTGTGGGGGTCACATTAATCACAGAAAATTCTTTTAATGTCTCAGAAGTAACTGTCAAACTGGACATACTGAATCTATTTAAACTAAAGCATGCCATTTTTTATCTACAGTGATCTTTAATTCACATAAAAGGGTCAAGAAAATGTGATTAAGTGACAGTTTTAAAATGTACTATAATATTAAATAGCTTGATTAAGTGACAACTATAAAATGTAATACAATATTAAGTATCTGGCTATGTCCCAAAAGAACTTTAAAGTATTTTGAATGGTTTGGGAATTCTCTAACCCATCATGAGTTACAAAAGAACATTTTTATTAAATATAAACAGGTGAACTCCGGGGGGAAAAAACCCAACACAACAGATAATGTCTTGTCATGGTGTAAATAAGTTCAACCCTAGTTTCAAATGAAAATGCCTGCCTTTCCAAACAAGATTCAAAGGAAACAAATAGGACTCCTTCTAATGGTGCTGCCCCCACCCCTGAGACCGCAGTGACAAAGAACCCTCTAACTGAGGATGTCCACAGAACAGCACAGTGGGTCAAGTGAAGATTTTTACATTGCATGGCTAAGTAAGTTCACGTGTTGCTTTCCTAGATTTTCTGTGTACAGCGATTTGTGTTTGGCACACTGGTGAGTAAACCCTTCAGACATCTCCAGTGAGCTGTTTGTCTGGGATGTCTTGTATTTCACTAGGAGCCTGTGGGTGCCATTAAGCTTAAAAGGAAAAATCAGTGTGAGGAAAGGAGTCCAAAGCATGCAACTCAATCAGAATATGACCTTTGTGACTGTAAACAGCAGAGACTTGGCAAAGGAAAGAAAGGTGATCAATGGGGATGCTCTGGTGGAGGAGGGGGGACTGCAGGGGTGGCTTCTGCAAGAAGCAGCTAGAAGCTTTCTGCAGGTCTGAGAGAGCAAATACCAGATGATTCGAGGCTGAGACAATCGGTGGTGGTCATAGGGCCTCTGGGAGTCACATTTAAGAAGAAGAAAAGCACTAGCAGCCACTTTTTCCCACCAGAGGAGGGAGTGAGAAGATGTAAGAAACTGTGCAGACACCAAGGTCAGTGAAGGAGAGGGGGAGGATGAGGTGCTTCAGGAGCTGAAGAAAGAGATTCCCCTGCAGCCCATGGAGAAGACCATGGTAAAGCAGGCTATCCCCTGCAGCCCGTGGATGATGACAGGAAGTAGAGATCCCATCTACAGCCCATGGAGGACCCACGCTGGAGCAGGTAGAGACACCTGAAGGATGTTGTGACCCCATGAGAAGCCCTCATTGGAACAAGCTCCTGGCAGCGGAACCTGCAGCCTGCGGGGAGACCAGCTGGGACAATCTGGGCCTGAAAATCAGCACCCCATGGAAGGGAGCCATGCTGAGGCAGTTGGTGAAGAGCTGAAGCCCTGACAGAAAGGACTCATGTTGGAGAAGTTCATGGAGGACTTTCTCCTGTGGGTGGGACTCTATGCTGGAGCAGGGGAAGGGTGTGAGGAATTACCCCCCCCAGGTAAGGAGGAAAACAACTTATGAAGAACTGACCAAAACCCTCGTTCTCTGCCCCTCCTCATGTGACAATGAAGGAGAAGAAGGGGGCGAAATCATGACTTAAGTCTGCTAAGAAGGGAGNACAAGCTCCTGGCAGCGGAACCTGCAGCCTGCGGGGAGACCAGCTGGGACAATCTGGGCCTGAAAATCAGCACCCCATGGAAGGGAGCCATGCTGAGGCAGTTGGTGAAGAGCTGAAGCCCTGACAGAAAGGACTCATGTTGGAGAAGTTCATGGAGGACTTTCTCCTGTGGGTGGGACTCTATGCTGGAGCAGGGGAAGGGTGTGAGGAATTACCCCCCCCAGGTAAGGAGGAAAACAACTTATGAAGAACTGACCAAAACCCTCGTTCTCTGCCCCTCCTCATGTGACAATGAAGGAGAAGAAGGGGGCGAAATCATGACTTAAGTCTGCTAAGAAGGGAGGGGTGGGGGTAAGTGCTTTAAGATCCAGTTGAACTTCTTATTACCCGACTCTGGTGTCACTCTCTCTGTGTGTGTAGTGTAATAAATTAGAGAGGTTTTTTCCTTTATTCTGTGTTAAGTCTGTTTTGCCCATGACACTAATTGTGGAATGATCTCTCCCTCTCCTTATCTTGACTCTCAAGCTGCTCAATATATATTTTCTCCCCTGTCCAGCTGAAAAGGGGAGTGATAGAGTGACTTTGGTGGACGTCTGGCCTCCAGCCAGGGTCAAACCACCACAGGGGAGAATGTGATTCTCCAGTATGCTTATGGAGAACTGAATTCATGGTTACCATGTTGGAGAAATCAGGAGAAGGCATGATGCTTAACAGCTTATTCTCTGAGGTGCAGAGTACTGATAGCTACATGTGATGTACAAAACCCTGGAAAGATTTGGGGCTGGCCTTCACAGGGAAAGCTGGCCACCAATGCACGTGCCAGTGTGAGCATGAACAGGGGAGCTGGGGAATGTTGTCATCTTGTTTCTGTACCAGATTTCACTTCAGTCTTTTCAACCTGCAATTAAATGTTTCACGCGTTCCCTTGTGGTTTGAGCGCTGTTTTGTATTTTAAACTCCCTTAGAATTTTCATTTCCCAGCTTTCCCCTAAGTAAAAGTAGCAACGTTGCTGAATTTGGAGGTGGGCATTTGGAAGTGCTGCTCTAACACATCTAGTGGTTTGGTTTCATCAGCTCTTAGTATTTCCTGAGTTTCCCAGAAAGCATCCAAATGGATCTGAAGCTCAGCTATTCTCATGCTAAGGTACCTGAAGTTTGGAGGTATGGAATGGGTTGATAGGAAATGTCTGCGAACAGGGCTGTGTAGTTTACTTATTAAACGTCATCTGATTCTGGGTTAAGAGGAACTTGATTCCACCTGGTGAACTTCTTTGCATGTGTCTGAAGCGTGGTTCAGGGTATACAATGAATGTCTCTTCTACGTGGATTTATGTACAGAACAAATGTGAAAGAGGAAAAAAATCCCATGTTGTCCTGGTTCTGCCCATAGAAATCTGGAGATTTCAAGTCAGATGCTAACATACATTTTTCCAGTTTCTTCGTGCTGAGCAGTGTTTGCCTTTTGCATTTTCACAGGGCCTGTGCATGGAGAATGTGTGGTTTTCCTTTAAATATTGTGAGCTGCTCCGGAGTTGCAGCAGTATCTGTCACAGATGAAAATACTATAACTATGTTTCTTTGTAATCCATTCATTGGTTTATGGACCCCAAATCCTCAGGAGAGGGTCACAAATCCACATAATGTTCTTACATGCTGGCTTTTGCATTTGGATCTCTGATGTAGCTGACAGATGTGCGAAATCCCATCTAGCCAGCTGTCTCCCTCCTGACTACACAATCCAAGGAGATCGAGAACACACGTTATTCCAGCTAAAGTCTGCCTTGAATATAGGCTAATAACTTGCACTCCTGATCTGCTGGTTCCAGATGCCATGCTGTGAATTAGTATATTTTTTAGGCACTATTCTTATTGTGTTCTGGACAACACATAAACTTACTATGTTCTAGACAGCATATAAATGTTTGGTTTCTCAGAAGTGTAATAATCAGATGACTGTCATCTAGGTAAGTAATACAGCACAAATGAATCTCAATATGCCAACCACTCTGCTGCAAAATTTTAAATACAAACTTTTGTGTTACTGATGTGAGAAATGAAGGAATTGTCACAGCGGTTGAGCTCTAAGATCCATCAAGACTTGTATGGCCTGTTTAGAAATGTTCAAGAGCAGAGGCTCCAGAAAAACATGTAGGAAGTTAGAATTTTTGTCTCTGCCAGTCAATGTTGGGTTTCAGTGCTAAAACTGAACTGTCCTTGTAAGAGACTCCAGGCTTTGTGGTGCTCCCGTCTGTTGACTCTGCGGTAGCACAGTTACCTCTGGTGGCTGGGCTCCTGGATAGAGTAACTTCTTCAGTGTTTGCAGTTATACATGCTACCTCTCATCCTTTGGGGACTTTTAAGGTTTGTGCGGATAGAGGTTGCCCTGAACATTCACCCACATCCTACTGTAGTATAAGCAGGGATGAGTTTTGGAGTGGAACTGTTTATGGCCTTAAAATATCAATTTCCACAATGGAAAAAAACCTCAAAAAAACATGTAGACATTTCAGGAACTACACAGCTCCCAAGGAAGAAAAAACAAAACCAACCAAAAAAACCCACCAAAAAAAAACCCTAACCAAATTGTCTCCATCTCTCCTTAAAATAAAAATTCATGGATTGGTGGAGATGGTCGAATGTGATATTTAAATGCTTGAACCAGATATGCTAATTAGAAACATTTTAATTTTGGGGGTAATATGTAAAGTCACATTGGTGGTGTCTTTTTCATTGTCAGGGAATTTTCTCTGAGGTGTTTTTCCCATATAGGGAACAACAGAATTTCTGACTTGCTGGGTCACACAACTTCCTCCATCTCTACTGTCACCTGAGGGCACAAAGGTAGTGCTGTAGAGGAGTAGGTGCTTGCTCCAGGATTCACTGGGGTTAATCTCAGTATTTCTGTTCAGGTGAGAGACCCACCTAGGTGGCTTGTTCTGCAGTGGACAACTAACTGGAATTTAAGGCTGGCTAAGTAATGGCAGCTTGTGAAGAAACAGCATGAAGGTGAGGAGAGAAGCCAGTGGAGCACAGCTCCATCCAGGATTGGGTTGCTGGAGAAGGAGTGCATGGTGGGGTGAGAACAGGATCCATATGTCAGAATTGTCTCCCATTAGGTCAGATCTTGTTATGAATTACCAAGGTGCTCTGCATGTGGAACATCTGTATGGGGAAGGCAACCCGGCCTGTTTCTTTGGCAGCTGATGATGCATTTGGTGGTAGTGTATGCACAGCATGGATGTTTGCTTTCGTGATGAATCCAGGCAGTGAGTAAAGATAAATACCTACCAAGTAACAGTCACCCCCATGTTCTTCCAATCAAGTAGCTGTCGGTTGGGTCTTGCATTTTTCCTAGGCTAACTAGGATGATGTTGAAAATTATGAGCTCCTATCCTTGAGTAATTTTGAAGCAAATTGAAATCCATACTGGGAACCTGATGTGCTTGCTTTAGCTGACTTGCTAGCAGCATGTAAATTATTTTAATTACAACTTGTGTTTGATGCTGTACAGGACTTGATCCTGCAATGCTATAGCAGTCCAAATGCCTGGGATTTGCTTGCAGGATGCTGTCCCCAGATTCTTGTGAGCCTTTAAAACCATACTGAGCTTGGAGGCACCTGATTCAAAGTCCTTTGAACTGAAGGGAAAAAATCTTTCTGTTGGCTTGGGTTCAGAGTGAGATATTTGTTTTGACTATCTCCACCTTTTCTTCTCCTTCAATACTTTCCTGGTTTCTGATTTATATATTTCAAGTTCAAATAGATCTGATAAAATTTCTCCCAAATGTTGTTCTTCTGTGTATTGACTGTTTCAAATCTGAATGATACTACATCTGACTGGTCTTATAAGTCACCTGCTGGTGTTGCTATTCTCTGGTTGGATGTGTAGAAATGTTCTTCCAAAGTAAATTACAGCATTTGATTTGACATTTGTTTTCTGTAAATGTTTATGCCAGGAAACCAGATTGTATGGCTGAAGCGAATGAATATTTTTATCTGCATTAGTCACCAAAATCTAATTTTAAAACTCTGAGAGGTGGGAGTTTGCCCAATTTGTGCTCATCTTGGTTGAAGATGTATGTTAGGGCTCCAAAGTCACATCCTTTTGGTATCCTTTTTAATAATGAATAAATAAGCTAAAACATAATTTGAAAAGATTTTGACATTAACAATAACAATTTTTTTTCTTACTGTATTTTCCTCTCTTTTTGTTTCTTTTGGATGCTGTTGGCCAAAGTTGCTGAAATTAAAGTGGTGGCTTTACTGAAATGATAGAGGCTGAGGTTTTCAAAGAGAGCCAAGAAAGGAGAGCCTCCCATTGAAATTCTATGGAGTAACCTGTATTGTGAGCATCTTGCATTATAGTCTGTTTTGTGAATGCATTTTTGAGGCTGTGTTGTACCACAGACATAAATATTTATAGCTGGGGCTCTGATCCTGCCTTTGCTTATGCATGTATCTAACTTAAACACGTGTGTGGATTCCCCATGGCTCCAATAGGGCTATTTGCATTCACAAAACTGAGGATGCATTCCTTTTTTTTTTTCCATGGAATTGTTAATAATTCTGTTGTGTTAAACTGTAGATGCAGTTTTGTAGGTGAGAAACTGCACCTCTACCTGGGAAGATTAGGTGCTATATCAGTTGATGCTTCTGTGACCTTCATTTTTACACAGAGCACATACTCCCCGGATAGCAAACCTGAGCTGCCGCACCAGCTCGGACATACTGACCATCAATTCATTCATTCCCTATGAATTTTTTATAGCCACTGTCTTTGTGAGATACAAAGCAAAGAGACAGATGCAAAGTTGGCCATCAGTTTTCTAATGGAGCGAGAGCATAATTAATCAGAAATAACACCTAAGAATAACTGGTGCAGAAGTGTATTTCCCAGGGAGGTAACGAGGCCTCCTCAAGATGTAAGTCAGCTTGTATTAATCACATGATAAAATTAGTGACAGTTTGCCTTTGCAGCCTTTTAGATTTGTTAGCCAGCAACTTTCTAGCTTGTGGTTTCTTTTGATAAGGACGAATGGAATATTAGGCCAGAGATCAGAAGTCACAGAGTCAAACAGAAATGCCGGAAAACAATTCTGCTGGTGATGAAAGACAAATTATTCTCATGGAGACAGGGACAGAGCATCATCAGAACAGCAAGTGTTGCGTCCCCTTGACAGCTATGACAGGATTATTAATGTACTGCAAGCAGGCATCAGGGCTGAGCTGTGGTGTGAAAGTCGTGTCATGTTTACTGCCATTAGTGAATGGCACTAAACGGGGTCATAACTTTCACTTCAGACTCTTGCAAAAGATCCCTTTGGAAAGTCGTATGGCTGAGAATGGGCTCAAACCTGGAAGTGCTGTAATTATATCTTTTTTTTTTTTTTTTTTACTGAGTCTGTGGCAACACCATAAATAAACCTGAGAACGTGCTGGCGTGCTGATTATATATTTTTGGCATATAGGATATTGCGTCCGATGTCTGTGACCACCTCACTCTGGGAGCAGTCTTGTATTATCCATTGTTTATCCCTCGGTATTCTTAGCAGAGAGATAAGGCAATGTACCAAGCAATCACATCTTATCACACTTTTTTTTTTTCTTTTTTTTTAACACCTTTTCTCAGAAGATTTTAGTTATGGTTTTCACTGTTGTTCACAGCCATTAGCAAGTGCTTACAGGTAAACGTGTGTTTTGAGCAGTTTTCTGAACTAAAAAAAAAAAGAGAGAACCTTATGCACATGCTTGAATGAACCTGGGCCTAAGGCAGGTTTGATTAGAAAAAGATGATACTTTGCCCACATGTATAGTAGTGCTTTTGTTTCCTCCTGAACAGTAAGCTGGACATTTGGACTTGGTTCACTTGATGCTAATGATACATGACCCTGCTGGCTGTGGTCTCAGCTGGCTTCCATTTTGGGTTTGCAATTTCCTCAGCAAATTTTATAATGGCTTTTTGAGCTGGTGATGAAATCTTATTTCTCTATCATTACCTATATGAATGTGTGTGCTGGCCATCGAGAGGTTAGCGTGGCAGGAGAGACCATGCGTTTTTCTGCAGGTTGCTGGCATAAAAAGGACAACTTAGTCATAGTCATAGCTATGTTTTTGCATTCTTCTGATCTATTTCTCCTTCAAGAACCTTTTATTCTGCACTTGATGTTTTGAGAAATCTCACGTGGAGTTCTACTTTGCTGCCTGCTCTTGGTTGTCCAGGAGTCATCTCCCTCCAGTCCCTTATGGTCTGTCAGAGTACCCAATTTCCTTTGCTCTGGTGTCTGCATCACCCATCTCCTGTTCCCTTCTCCTTTCACAGTAGTTCTGCTGGTGACTTCTATAGCTTCTCTGGGGCTCTGGTATGGTGCAATTAATGCCATCATTTGCTTCTGCTCATACACAACTGAATACTTCCCAATCTTTTCTGAAGAGTTTGTTTCCTACCACCCACTAGATGATGTAGAATGTAGTAGAAACACTGACCTGTTTGAATTGGCTTCCATGGCACAATGTGTAGGACAGGGTGAAAGTATATCTCTTGTGATCTTGGCTACAGAAAAAATTGGCACTTGCCACAATATAAACTTGTACGTATGTATAATGTACTCTCCTGACTATGGTTTGAGGGCTACTAAATGTCACTCTCTTTTCTTTCTGGTGTTTTAATCTGAACATTTCCTCTTGTTTTCACTTGTTTCCTGTGTCCTGTATCAATTCCCTTTATATCTCCATAGATACATAGATACATGACACATCTTCTCCACCCATGTACTTAACTGTGGGGTAACCTCCACTGTTCGGAGGCCTGGGATGCTCAGGGTTACAGCAAGGGAAGATTTTTGATAGATCATCTTATGTAGGTGTAGTCTTAAGGGCAAAACTGGGCTTCTATTGCTATTTCTTGTTTTGACGCGATGGTGTTCCTACAAGTTGTGGGAATGCTAAATAATGCTAAATCCTTAGGAAAAAGATGTCTCTTCCAAATATTGAGTTGGTTGTGCAGAAAAGAAACTGTTTCGCTGAAGTTTATTTTTCACACCTGGTTAATGGAACATGATGATCTTGCAGGTTCTCCAGTTTAATGGAGAGGTAGGGGAAGGTTATTTGAGCAAGACCTGAACTCCTACTCTAGAACCCAAATTGACAGGCCTTCTTACAAATCCATGAAGGCACTCAAGTTTCACTAATTCTGTTTCTCTTAAGATGAGTCACTGTTCCTACCTTAAATAGGGAGCATGGATCCTTTTTTAATTACTGTTGTAACCACAGAGGAAAGCTTTGGATTTATGTAAAGTAGGCCAAAACTAGCAAGAGCCATGAGCCTTGTTGGGGCTACAGTGATTTGCTCCAGTTGGCTAGATAGATCTTCTATCTCACTTTGAGAATCTCTTTCCTTTTTCTTGCTTTATTCGGACCATGTATCTACCACCTGATTCTTTATATCTGAGCAAATTCTGTTTCGTGTTCACACTCTTCCCATTCCTGCTTTGCGTATGGTACTTGCTGAAATAAACAGTTGATGAACTGTGGTACAATAAGTGTACAGATGTTCTCTCAGCATGCCAGCTGCATTTATGATTCTCCTCTCTATAAATGTATATCTTGTACCTTTTCTGTACTTGAAGTTACTTGTAGCTGTCGAGCCTGATTTTTATGTGAGAGAGCTCTTGCTGCATAGTAGAGGCTCATACAAACTCCCTGGGTTTTTTTCTCCTCAGGTTATGTGAATAGCAATGCTTCACAGATTTCTCTCTGAACATAAAATCATGCCATAGCATGAATTTTAATTTTTTTTTCCAGAATAATGGACATTAGGGAAATGGAAGAGCTGAGGCTTTTATTTATAATTATTTATTTGCCCTCCACTTTCTCATGTGTGAGAGGAGGCTATTTCTTTACTCTAGTTTGTTTTGAACTGTCCTGAAAGACAAGAAAGTCTCCTGAATGATTTTAGCTTTGTATCTTTTGCTTCCCTCTGTTGTCTTTAAAAATGAAAGGAGCACTTTTTATTTAACTTGTGTATTGGTTTTCTTCAGTCACATAAGCAAAATTTTCATTTGGGCTCCACGCAAAACTGGTAAAAGTTTAGGGGGTGTGACTGTGTCGTGCTCTTTCAGAAAGAGTCCACAGACAGAAGAGATTACTGACATAAAAATACACCACTTCATTGCACTCCTTTTGAACTATTCTTGAAAACAGATGCCATCCATGGCACATACTTACAGAAATATTCACCCTGCTTGTACCCTAGCATGCGTTTTCACAGCAAGTTCTTCTAGGCTTCTTACATACAAAAAAAATGTTTTTCTCCTTAGAAGTATTTGACAAGCTTGTCAGTCAGGCAATGATTTTCTTTTATGGTTTTTTAAAATGTCATTCTTCTCTTTTGGATTTTTATACCACAAGAGGTAGCCAAAGATCAGGTATTAATTTCCACCCCAGAATGTTTGTTTGTATCTTCCAGATAAATTAAAATATGATTCAGTGCATCATCTGGCTGTAAATTACAATGCTAGGGAATGCTAATGGTTTTATAGGAGCCAGGACCAAAATTTATATGAAGACCTTGATCTGTTTGGAAGTGTTATGTTAGGTTCATCAATTTTTCTTGGGTTGACCTAATTACCTTCATCAGGGAAGGGCTTGTGCACCTTAAATTTCCGTCTGCTTTGTTGACTTGTACTGTAACCTGGTTTTGCCAGCGCTT
>VZTU01035018.1:258835-287602 GCA_013400835.1 Zapornia atra
CTTAAAAAAAAAAAAAAGAGGTTACAGAAGGAATTTCATCTCAAGGTGTTCCCACACTACAGTACAATTCAGTGGTTTTCTTGAGCTGTGTTTAATTTAGCTGCTGCAGTGTTAAAGCATTGGAGATGTGGGTAGTCCAAACTTCAGGATGGGCTAGATGGCATCCAGAGCGTAGAGTGTCATTGAATTTCAGGCCACTGTGTCCTAGACTTCCTGTTACTCAGGTCTTGATGTCCTTCCTTGTCCTTCTTGCCTGCCCTTTACTGGAGTCACAGTTACCACCTCTGTGCCCTGATGTTGGGGGCTGCAAGTTATGGCTTTCCTATGGAAGGAGACAGCTTGCTTTGGTCCTAGGCAGGGCATGTAAGGCAGGAGAGGCTGAGGTAAATCTCCAACTCTGTTTGCTGGTGAGGGGCAGATCTTCATAGGTCAGCTGAGTGGTTTTGTCAAATGGGCTGAAAGGAGTTTCTTACTGAAACGAGTTTCTCTAAGTAAACCAACCAATTTCAATTTTAAAAAGTAAAAAGGTCAGAATTGCAGAATGCTTGACGTAGGAAGGAGTCTCTGGAGACTGTCTAGTCCAACTGACCCTCCTTCAAACTGACACCAGTTTTTCGATTCCAGCTCAGTCTTACCCTTCACTGCAAAACACCGACCTTTACAAAGCATCTTATGACGCAGCCAGTTTCCTAGAGGACCAGCTATCACAGTACCCAAAGTGCCCCAACCCAAGGATCTATGTGCCCAGGTCATGCAGCTATGAGTTTGGAGTCCCCACTTTTATAAGTTCCAGCCCTTACCCGACATTTTACAAAGCAAGGTCAACCAGAGCAAGTTGCTCAGGACCGTGTACCGTGGGTTTTTTTAATATCTCCAAGGATGGAGATGGCACAAATTTCTAGGGAACCTGTTTCACCTGTTCCACTACCACAGTAATACTGTTTTTCCTATGTTTAAATTAAGTTTTCTCTATTTAAAATTGTGCCCATTGCCCCTTGTCCTCTCACTGGGCACCTCTGAGAAGAGCCTGGCTTCGTCTTCTTTACTTTCCCCACAGTCTCCATCAGATGTTTACATAGGTGGGTAAGATCCCTCTGAGCCTTCTCCAGGCTGATCAACTCAAGCTATTTCAGCCTCTTCCCATATGACAAGCACTCCAGTCCCTTAATCATTGTAGTGGTCCTTCACTGGACTCCCTCCAGTATGTCCATGTCTTTCTTGTACTGGAGAACCTAAATCCATTTACTGAAATGTCTAGGTCAGCGTATATAAAATACAAAGCACATCTTAGCATGAACCAGGAGCCCAAGCAAGGTGCCATGTGTTTTCTTGAGAGCATTCCCAGTGAAGAGAGGGCCAACATTGATACATTCAGTTGGATTCTAGACGCAATGAAGCATGGGAGTGCCCCTTTCTCCCTGTGCAGCAATGTTGCTTGCAGACTGAGTGACATTTTTGTGTAACCTCAAGTGTAACCTGAGTATGTTAGATATAAAAACCCTAGGCAGAGTGCAATGAAAGTGGAAGAAGCTTGCTGACTTAAACCCTGCTGTATTGAAGCATGGATAGACTCTAATTCAGCACTGACCTGTGCTGAGAAAGTAAGACTGGACAATTTTGGGGGCATCCAACTTGAGTTAAAAAGTGTGACATCTCAAGAGTCATTTTACAATTCTGAGCATCCCTATATCCTGCTGAAGGCAATAGGTTTTGCCTAGAAAAAGCCAAATTGAGCCAGTCTCATGTGTGTGAAATTTGCTGGTGTGAGTTTCCAGCATTCTGCTTTGGGATGTCTTTAATGTGTAAGGATTTGTGATGGTAGGGCCACCAGCATGGCATTCTGTGAATGCTAAGATGACTTTTGCTAGCTGCCATTTTTTAAAAATTTTATTAAAAAAAAATTATTCTGATGAGCAGTCAACACCTGATGGCACATAAAACAGTATTTGTAAAGATTCTGCACAGGACCTGGCTGGCAGGTTAAAATGTTTGATGTTTAGGTGAAAAGCAGACTTTTTGCTGCCTTTTAGAGCCAGTTGACCCTGTTTGAGATTCCATATATTGTTTTGTGTGGAGGGTGTGATACGCTAGGTAGATACATAAACCAGTGTGGCCTACTCATGCCAGTCAGCTCTGCTGGGTAAATCCTGTGAGCTCCTGCAAATGCTGTTAGGAAGGGTGGAGGAGCACTCTAGTTCAAAAGGCTAGAGAGAGAAGAGCAAAAGTATACTAACATTGAAGAACGTAGGATGACTAATTGGCAAGGAAGCCTAAGATGCTGAGAGAACACAATATTCACATGGGGCCTGGTAGCATCACTGGCAGCAGCAAACATCTCCGTATTACCTCTCACTCCTGTCTTTCATTGTTTGAGCTGGAAAACTGATGGGAGTGGAGAACGAAGAGTCTGCAAAGTGCATGTGACGTCAAATCTCCATAAATTTAATGTTGCCTGTTATGTTAATCCTGAAGATAAATGGGCACATTGCGGCAGGAGAGTCCCCTGGCTGTGAGATCCCTTTTAAGTCTGGTCATGGCAGGGAGCAGAGTATTCCCTCTCTCAGTTTTTTTGCAGCCCTGCTAAAAACATAGGGTTAGAGGAAACTTGGTGACAGGAAATTTCTTCTCAGCAAAGATGGGCTGCCTGGATATTTATGGAATGACACATACTCAACTACAGCAAGCAAGAAGAAAATATGTCTAGGAGAGCCTCAGCACCTGTACTTCCACAAGGAGAGCGTGTTTGTAATGGGATCTTTCATTTACTGATATCTGCTCCTGCTAGCTATTTCAATTTAGATATCTCTCCCCTTTCTTGGATGTTTCAGAGCACAGAATCGATGGGCTCTGGGTCAGGTACTAAGGACAGGACTTAAAAGGGAAAATAGCATTTTTTATTTGGAAATTTTCCTTAATTCCTGTTCCCGTAAAGTGTGGTGGAGGGGAGAGAGAGCCTTGAGCTTGCACTGTTGACTGGTTAGTGACCTTCAGCAATTTACATAAGCTATTTCCTCGCCTATGGAATGAGGATAATGATACTTTTAAGTCTACTTAAAAAAAGTTACATCATGGCTAGATATTGTTGAACTACTACTTTAGCACAAAGAGCAAGTCTGTATTATGGCAGACAACTTTCTGGAGACTTAACTCAGAAGTCGGTGGAGAAAAGTGAATCTTTAAAAATGTGTTATTTATAAAAGTCTTTAAATTGAGACAACAGGGAAAAATTAGAATGCTGTTAACTTTTTCTTTTGCTCTTTTCTTCCCCCGCCACCCCCCGGTGTTTACTTTTCAACATGGTGTTGAAGTGGGTTTTGCTTTTGTCTATAATCAGTTCAACCTCCAAATTCTCCAGTGCTTCAGCTGAAGAGGTTTCTATTTGTTCCAAAACAACTGCTTCCTCTGGAATTTTTGCTTTAAAGTAAAAAGAATGCATTGGCTCTTCTAACATGCTGGGAAAGCTTACTTGACAAAAACCTATGATTTCAGCCAAATTTGAGATGACAGCGCTGGTGGTAAAGTTGCGACAAAGGAATGATAGAAACCAGACGATCCAAAGTTGGAGTTGATGGTCTCTTCTTTTTCAAAGTGGTGTGGAAGAGGCCTCGTAACAAAGGAATTTTGCCCAAATTGATGTCTGAGGCATCTGCTAATCACTCAACAGGTGGTAGCTGAGAGGGGCCAACTATTACAGTCCTATTGTTAGCCTGGCGATACTTGTGTTTTGTTAAAACTCAAGCTTCTGAAGCCAAGATGTTACTTGCCAATCTTATCTTTTGCTAAACCATGACATCCCAAGGCTTTGGAAAGAAGAACTCCAGAGACTCAAAAAAACCCGTAAGTAGGTAAAAAACCATTGCTTCAGTACTCATTTAAATGATGTGTTTAGTAAGGTACTTTTTGAACTTTTAAGGAATCCAAAGGATTATTTTTAACACTCAGCGAAGCCTGGGAATCTGCTTGCATGTACTTGTCATCTCATTGAAAAGCAGTTGTTTATTCACTTCCCTTTTAACTTTCTCCCGTGTTTGGGTTAAAGTCATCCTACCCTGCTAAGGATATGATGGGTATGTATTTTCTCACCAAGACATATGTCTCCACATGTCAGTAGCAGGAATGGTCATTCCCAGTGTAGAAAGCAATTTCCATTGCAATTAGGACTCATGTGGAGCATCTGTTTCTTCTGGGCAAATTGTAACTCATCCATATGAGTGCTGACTAGTAGCTGTCACTAGTGAGAGCTGCTCTTGTGCTCCTTTTCCTCTCCAAAGTAACCCTTGAGGTGGTACAGTCAGTTCCTGGAAGATCATCCTAATGTGACAATACCAGGTGTTGTGAGAGAAATCATAGAAACCCCATTGAAATTTTCCTCCAAATACTTAGACTTCTTTAAGCATGTTTTGGCTAGCCAGCAGTAGATCGTCTCCAGCTTCCCTGGAGACAACACTGTTGAGTTTATTCTCTCAGACAATACTCCTGGTAAGAGCTGGAGGAACAGTATAGTTCTCTGTTGAGGGGGCTCTTACTGTCTTATCTCAGGGAGGTGATATGAGATGCCCTGCCTGGGGATGTCAGGACAAGTTCCTACATACTGTCAGAATGGTTTAGGGGCCAGTTCCCCTTCAGCTCCTTTTTCCTGTTGGTTCTAGCATCCCCCTATGGCAAACTGTTGTGTCCAGTAAAATAAATGCAGTTGAATGAGATGTCCTCATTGGAGCTTGGGCAGGACCAGTGCATACCTGAGATTACGCCTGTAGCTAGTGATGTTTCATCATCTGCCTGGGAGGGACTGGAGAAACTTCTTCAGTGTGTGAGAGAGCAAAAATGTGTGTACCTGAGAAATACAGATAGAGACCACATCCTGAATGTCTGAGACCAGCTGGGAAGCAACACTCTGGTGAGAATTCATCTGTATGAAGGTTGCTGGGTTTGTTGAGTTGCATTTCTTAAGCTGCATCTGTAGAGCCCCCATCATTCAATAGGTGAGCTGTGATGACATGGTCGGTTTTGGTAGGGCTTGGGCAGCTCTTCCAGCAGCAATTCTCACCATCCCCTTCCCAAACCAGTCTTGCTGCTAAGGTGAAACACTGAAGTACCAGATCTATTTTGCCTACATCCTTGAAATGTTCCTGGCTGTTCCACACTCTGAAACTGGCTGACTGTTTTGGCTAAGCAGGAAGTAATATGCCAGATTAGCTATTCCTGGTGGACACTGCATTTATAAAGCTAATCTCATTTCCTTCCACACCTTGTCTGCATGATAAGATCCCCTTGTGTACTTTATTGTGCAGAAGAATAGGAAAAACATTCAGGTGTTTACCTTGCTGTTTCCTTTCTTCAGGCAGCAGTGCTGGTTACATGTTATGGACTAGCTCAAAGATAAGCTGTGGCTGCTCAGTAACTGATTGAATGGCAGGGTTCTCATGCTCTTTAGTAAGTACATGCACAGCGTTCAGTGTTTGACTGAAATACAGATGTTCATTGTCAGGACATGTTTTCAATCATAAGTTTTGAGTTGTCTCGGCTAACAGGCTTTTGGTGTCCTGGGTTGTGTCCTCAGGCTTCCAGGCAGCTGTGAAAATGCTGGGTAAGACTGGTGGATGCTGTCCCTGAAGAAAGGAAAACCTGGGGGTAAGCACCTCTATTCCAATCCAAGTTTTGGCAGTGGGTTTTTGGTGGTGTTTTTGTGGTGGTGTTTTTTGTTTGGTAGTTTAGTGGGGTTTTTTAAGACTTAGTTTAGTACCTAGAAGGGTGCTGAGCTGTCTTTAAAAAGTGTATCCTGGGTATCAATAATACCCTCAGGAAAGTTTGGGAATAGAGTTGAAGGGTTCACTGCTGCTCCCTGTGTTGATTACAGCTGCAGGTTGCAATGTATTGAGTGGAGCATCTTCTATAGAGGCAGGCTATGCAGCAAAGGGGAGGGGTCGTAGGTACATTGGTAGAGCTCTTTGCCCTTGATGGTTTTGAGTGAGGTCATGTTTGAAACTCAGGCTACTTACCAGGGGAAAAAGCAATCCTTTTTGGTGTTGGTAGCTCTCCGGTTTCAATGAGGTTACTTCGTTTGTGTGTTTTGCTTATGGTTGTTGAGGGGTGCTACGTCATGCCTTTATAAATGAATGTATATTACATATTGCTGGTTATGGGCGAGTGCCAGAAAAATGTATTTTTGGGCAAAAGGGGAAGAGAGGATATATCGGTGTGCCAGGATCCCTGCTTTTGGGGATTTGTTGGGAAGTTTTGCTGTATTCAGCAAAAACCAAGCTTTCTCCTGAAAAATGAAATTCCTGCAACTACCTCCATCAGCATATGGCTGATGTACTGAGGCAGATTCCCTCTGACCTGACTGTAGGCAGCCAAACAGAAATTCTTAGAGCAGCACAGAAGCAAACATCTTTTCCTGTAGAAGTCCTGCAGGCACACCACACGTGTGCACATACTGCCCTTTTTTCATCACTTTTGGGGGGGTGTGCGTTACATTTTCATCTTGCATTTTTGGACGTGCTGACTGGGTGAGTTGCTGGAGAAAAGATGAATCATTAGGAGTGGTTGCAGCAATTCACCATTACACCCCCTCCTACTGTGTTTTTATTTGACTAGCTTACTGATCACAAGGCACCGCCTTTTGGCTCTCCAAGCAAGCCGTGCGATGCTATCTTATTTTATCATGCGTTAAACGTACAGATTGTTTTAGGAATTGCTACTCACTTCTCATTCGTTTTCTCCACAAAGTATAAGCTACAGTACAACCTGTGAAATACTTTGCTGTTAGCAAAAGATATCTTATTTGTGAACGTGGTCTGGACTCCTTTTATAACATACTGTGTCTTAAACTCATTTCCTTTGAAGTCCCTGGATTTTTATAGCCTGTAAGAATTAAAAAAAAATTTAAAAAACCATCATGATGTAAGGAAATAACTTGTGGTTTCTTTGCAAATTAATAAGCTGCAAGTAACATGGAATATTTCTTTTAAAAGTGTATAATAAAAAACAGAGGAATGTACTGCTGCACTGAAGACCGCAGTGGAAGGCAGACTCTTTTTTTCTCTGTTTTGCTATTGTAAAAACTCTTGAGGCTGGTGCGTTCTTAGGCTGATACAGTAGTGTTGTTTTGGGTTCCCACTCACTGCCTGGAGCAGTCCCACATGGCTGGGTGCAGAGTAAGTACTGCCTTCGGAGTTGGAACATGAATATGAAGCATGCTAATGCTAGTATCAATTAGACAGTGACCCAGAAATTCTTGGAAGAATGATTTTTCAGCTAGATCCTGTCTCCAGGGCTTATAACCCTAACGGTAGCTCCTCACAGACTCCTATATTGGAAGCTGGAACAACTGGGGAATGAGCCAGGGTAAGATGAGGGGGACAGAACTGAACTGCTGCTCCTGAGAGAAAGGAATTATTCAGGCAAAGAGGTAGTCAAAGTTCTTGGATGAATAACGGAGCAGCGATTTCAATTATAAGTGTGCCGAGGCTTATATTGGGCCAAGGTGTCATCTAGACAGATGTACTACCAGTTTGCTTTCCATAATAAGTGTTGGATTTGTGAAAATATCGTAATGACATCTGGGCATTTTACTGGGCCTCAGATTCTTGTCGACACTCCAGGTCGCGCAGCCACCATTTGCATCATCTGACCTCCCAACCTCTTCCATTCTTTTGAAGTCGTATGAAGAACATTAAACTTGCAGATGCAATTATTGTATAATAAAGTATTGATTTCCTAAGGAACCCTTTAACATCTTCTTTCATAATTAGCATTTACAAGGCACCAAGAATTAACCACGTGCAGCCTAACAAATGAATTACAAGGCCTTTTATTTCTGAAATAAGTATCGGTGCCCAATTGCTGAGAACAGCTGAGCATGTCGTCTGGCTTCATTGGATGCCAAAGTATGAAGTGTCTAGATAAGACTGGTGCAAAAGCAGAGTTGTAAAAGGAAGCTTTTGTCTTTTCATACTGCATTTGATAATTGACTTTATCTACCCGTTTCTCTTAGCTACTTGGCATTGTCTTCCCATGTGTGTCGTAATTTTTTCCCCGGTAATTTCTATTTTCTGCAGCAGCCACTCTTCACGAGAGCATCTCTGGTCAGCTTCAGGCATGAGAGCAAATAAGGCATTTGTTGCTCAATTAGATGTTTTTTATTTTGGCAGTATAAATCTCAGAGGGATGCTATCGCTTAGTTTTAGCCTCTTGCAGGAATAAACTACCTGGCAGATACCATCTACTCATAAGCCTTCCTCCTCTGAGTTTGTTGTTGCAGGTGAACTCTTTACAAGAAAAGAGTTTGGTGTCCCAGTTTGTTGGTGGGCTCCATAGGTCCTTGGAAGCATAAGATGTATGGAGGGTTGTTTTGGGTTTTTTTCTCCAAGCAGAATGGTGACCCTTAAGTCCCCGCTCAGCTGCTGTTTTAATGTGGGTGCTCTTCAGCCATATTTATTTGGACTTTGAGTTCCCCAGAAACCTGGAGATCTGATCTGTCTGTGCCCCACTTCAAGGAACTCATTCCCTGCTTTCCCCATAAGCGTCAGCAGGAGACAGAATAGACTTGCTTATGCTTTTTACAGGGTCCTTCTTCAGCTGTTGTTCACAGACTGTGTTTGGACCTCACACAAGACTCATTTGTGGGCTTTTTGGTCTCAAACAGAGCCACAGACAGGCAGTAATGTCCCCTTTTTGAGTGGTAGAGCTGAATCCTCCCTTATGAAAGGGAGAAGCCCCATTTCAATGCTCTGCTCAGGAGGCTTCACTTTTATTAAACAGGATTGAGCTTCCTGCCCCAGAGTAACAGAAGTAAAGAGCACATAAAAGAAGGGAAGAGAGGTGAGGAGGGTAACAAAGTCTGAAGGAGGCTTGCATGCAATCATGAAGGGAGGAAAGAACTTCATGGTTTTCATTTACTAGTAATGCACTGAGTTTCACTTGTAGCCAAGGGAGGATGGTGAAGAATGTCAGGAGAGAAAAATCAAGGGGATTAAATGAATTAACTCACCAAAGCTCACTGTAGGAACAGGAAATATTATTGTTGGCATTTTGCAGATGGGAAACGTGTCCGTACTGCAGCAGAGTAACTTCCTCAAAAAAGTCCAGGAAGGGCTGGGATACTCTGATTTCTTGTTTTTTAATTGCTGTCCCACACACTTGGGTCTGTTTATTTTCCTCAGGGTCCTGAATAGGATTTGGTCCCCTGAAACCCAGAGGGTAAATCTCACGCCTGCTGTGGTGCTGAACTGGTGTGATAAAAGGAAATATTGGTTTATTGCTGTCTTGGATGGGGGCTCTTGAATGTGGTGCCTTCCACTGGCTCAGCTGCCTGCAGGTGTTGATGCTGGGTATGTACAGTCACCATGTGGATTGGGTGGAAAAATGCCCCCAAAAATCACTCTGAGAGAGAGACATTAAACTTCAACTGACAACCCACAAAATACAAATTTTAAATTGCAAATATTGATTTCCAGGGAGCATCAGGCTGATAGCTACCATAAAACCAAAGCCCTGTTGACATTTTAGTCAATAACCAGCTCATATCATCATCCCTGGGTCTCCAGATTTGGACTATGCTCAGATACATCTTAGTGCAGATTTACTCAAATTTTTGTCTTCCAGATTCAGTTTTCCCAAAGAGCTTTTAGCAAAGGGAAAGTTGGAGAGTATCCTATGTTTGGAGGAGATTTTTTTGTTTTTAGTAACACCATTATGGGATCAATTCATTGAAGAGAAACTTTGTATTACCCCTCTTATCCACTGACCAAGCCACCTACATATCCATGAACAAACCCCACTGCCTTTATACATTTATTTTAAAACTCTGTGTTTAGCTGCAAGAAATGTGGGAGAGGAAGCAGAAATGTTTGATGCCCCACTTGGCTAGTCAGAAGTTTGTTTTTAGGCCTGGCCTGGCCATGCCATTCAACCCATGGGTCTGAGCTGACCCAGGTGGGTGTTAATCTGCTGGCAGTCAGAGAATGGGAAGATGCTCCACCAGACCCTTCACCTTTTTCTGTTAGTTTGACCTGTGAGTGTTGCTTGTTGGATAGACACAGTGTAGAAGTCTGTGCATCAGGTTTTGATAAGTATCTGCGACAGAACATATGCCAGAGTGCCCATCTGCTTGTTCCCTTACCAACACTTGCACGTAGGACCTGTTTTTCCCAACAGGAAATTTTCTTGACAAGATTTCGTTCTCTGTTGAGTTCATAATCTGGATGCTCAGAGCAGGTATTTTCCTGCCAGTTGTTGTACAGTGGCTCTTCCCACCTGTGGTCAACTCAAGATGTGTATCTATGAAGGTATCGGAGTCTGCTGAGACCAGGCGCAGTTACAAGTGCACTGGCATACCAAGTGCTCCCAAAGTGAGATGTGTAGCTGAGGCTGCTGCATTGCATTGCCTGCACCTCTATTGGCTCAGGCACCTCTGCTTGGAAACACTCAGGTTCTTGGCTGGTTCTGATTTTAGCTATGTTGAAAAGGGAACAACTCTAGCACAAGGGTTGGTCACACAGGCGTGCTGATGAGCTGCTTACTGATCTATCGCGCATTACTGCTCCTTCTTGGAGATGTGTGCTCCTTGTGTTGCTCCAGCACGAAGTTCTGTACCTAGTTTAAGTGTCATACTCTTAAACTGTCTGTGATGGGGAATAGGCAAGTGCTTACTTCAGGTGAGAGCCTGCGATGCTGGGTGAAAGGCAGTAACTCTGACTTGCGTGTGGTGAGTGAGAACACCCTTATTTTGGGTATTGCTGTCAGGATTAACCTCGTGTTCCTGCAAATTCCTTTCCATAAAGTACTTAAAAGGTGGTGGTGGGCAGGCTGCTCCTCCCTCTGGGTACAGGTAAATCTCTCAGGGCGGTACATTCAAGTTGCTGCATTAAGAGCTGACCCTAGGATGGACACACATGCACACACATATCTTTGTCTTATTTGGGGCGTGGAAAGAGGGATTAGATTATCTGTTCAGGATTTTTTGCTTTTGAAAGGCCTTTTGTCTGGAAGTATCAGAAAGGATGAGACAAACTGGTTGCCTTCACGGCCCGATGAGCAAAATGAAAGCAGTACTACTGTTACCTGGAGACGTTCAAGTAGGCAAATGCAATTAGTCAGCAGATAATTAAGCTGTACATAATCGGAGAACTGGAGACAAATCACCTTAGTCTACAGATGTAGCAGAGTAGGAGAAGCCCGTTTTCAGAAACTGCCTGACAGGAAAGGGAGAGAAGGCAGAAACTGCTTGATCAACAATATATGTACCACATCCTCAGCAAACAGAAGCTAAATTGGAGAGCCCTTTTCTTGCAGCTTCCCTCCTGGGAACAGTGCCATGGGAGGTAATGTGTCAAAGCTTGGTCTCACCACTCTGGTCTAGCAAAGGCTGCAGTCTCACTGATGGGAACAGTGTGGAGGGGCCTGCTAATTTAGCCTAGTAAGACTAGGAGTAAGGCTATTAAGGACTCAAACAATGCCTGAGAACTGTTGTTTGCTCTTGGTTTCCCCACTGTTCAGGGCTGCCCTAATGCATGGTGTAGGTCGCAGAGAGCCGTTCCTCAGCTGCACATGGTACACCCCCTGCCATGCCTGTGGGTTGGGGTGCTCAGCTGCGGAGAAGCAGTGGAGCTCAGCATTTTTGTCTGCCCAAGGAGCTGTTTGCATCAGGAAGCCCTGTGGGTCTGCCAGGCTGCTGGCTCTGTAGCAAGGCACACTTCACTTAACCTTTGGGAACATTTATAATTAATGCTTAATTGATTTCCATAATGCAAGATCAACACACTGGCATGGGCCTCTTCCTGTACATCTTTGCTCATATGTCACCTTATTTTGTCTTTTCCATGAGGTTTAACCTCTGAGCAAGATTCTTGATGAACTTGCTGCTCATAAAAATATCCAAATGTTTCTTAGCACAGATCAAATGCTGGCCTCAGGCCCCTAAGTATTTCTTTTCCAGGAAGGGTAGCTTCTGTTTATCATAATGTTAGGAACCTGTGTCTTTCCCAAGACTCAATTTTCTTTCTCATCTCTGTCTCCCTGGGGAAAGGCCACCTTCACTCTAGTTGCCAAATATTGAAAACTTGTGCCAGGTCTTAGAAAATTGATGCTGTCTAGGATCACCTCTGGCATTCTGTCTGTGTCAACATTGGATTTTTCTTCTGTTCCATACAGCTACAGGAGGTTTACCCATTCTGTAACTGAGGTCGGAATATTGTCCCACTAAGCATAGGTCTTCACAAACTGGGTGCAAGATTATGTCATAAATATAGAAGAAAGTGCTATATTTTGAAAGGGTAACAGTGAGTTCATAAAGCAAAGTCAGCAATGACCTGCAATGCTTCTTCATGTCCTCTTGGTCCAACCACTTATTTTAGTTAAGCAAAAATCTGGCTGTTGCTGGAATTTCTGTAGTTACGCCTAAGCAACTTTTCTTTTTACACACCCCGAACAGATCAGCACTGCAGTTATGTGGTACCTCTGTGCCTGATTTCTATTTACTTCTGAGGTGATGGAATTAATAAAAGGGTCTGTAACAGTTTAAGTTTACTGTATGTCTTACACTTCATGAGTTGCACTTTTAATTTTCTCTTCTCTTTCTCTTTTTACAAACTACATTCAGATGGCATCCCTGACCTTTTACCTAACACCTTTGCAGACAGGACAGATTTTTGTTGTCTGAGGAGGGGAGCTGGTATTCTAAAAATCATGACCAGAAAACAAATATGCCATACTAAGAAACCACTGCTTCCTAAAGCAGGTCAAAGGGAGGGGACTTCCAAATGCACATGTGTGCTGGAGAGAGGAGAAACAAACCTGTAAAGCTCAGGAAGGATTTTGCTCTCAAGAGAGGAGGCAGCAGGAATGGGGAAATATAGCTTGCAGTTTTTAACAGGCACTTTGGTATTCAGCTGTGATTTTAATACCAGTTTAGCCAAAACGGATCCCACCAGTTGCCTTTATCTCATAGTGCTTTGGATCCTCAAGAAATTAGTGTCTCTTTCCTATTCCCAGAGCTATCTATGAGGCATTCCTGCCAGACTGCAAACGTGAATTGTTTGACCAGGCTGATTGGTATGTCTTGCAGAATAATGAAATACTCCCATGGATTCTCATAAATAACTGTGGGGATGGTTGAACACTGGAACAGGTTACCCAGAGAGACTGTGAAGTCTCTGTCCTTGGAAATGTTCAGAGTGCAGCTGGGCTTGCACAACCTGTTGTAGTTGGCCTTTCTTTAAGAAGGGGCATCCAGAGATGCTTTCCAACCTCAGTCATTTTGTGATTCTGTGGCATTTTCTAAGTTGCAGTTAGAGTTCTTGTGTGCTATGTGCTGCTGTCAAATACTTGGACACTAATGACAAATAATGATGGATACTGTTTCCCTGAGCTGGTAGAAGAGAAGCTTCACCAAGGGAAAAGATGGTACTGGTTTGTTATTTTCAAACATCAGTTAAATTCACTTAAGTCACAAACACAAGTTTTGTGCATATGGCTTCATAACCAAAACGGCAAATTTTCTTTTTGGTCCTTAAAGAGAACAATAATTTTGTATTGAAGGCTCTTTTATTCTATTTGTGTGAGCATGCAGGAACACATGGGAGCCTCAAGTAGCTACCAGGAACACATAACGTGAGGTGCTGAGCATATACAAAGTGAAAATAAAAACCTTCCCAGAAGAAACCTGTGGTCCAAATATATCAGTCTTAAAAACTGGCACACCTATAAAGGAATTTCAAATAAATCTACATAGTAAAAAAATAAAAGGGGCTACTGCAGCCAATTAACTAGAGGATCTACTTGATAAATCTTTTATCTCAAATTAGCAATGTGTGTATTGAGTGGATCAAGATGAGCATACTACTCTTATAGAAAACTTGTACATGTGAAACCTGTCATCTCATATTAGAAGACAAATGACATTTTGAGGCATTACATAAATAATGGAATCACATGGCCACCTGATCTTGGTTATTTCTTAGTGAAGGGTAAGACATTTCAAACATCCTTTTATTCTGTATTGTAGAGCTATAATTCTCCTGAACTGGCAGCACAAGTTGTGAGGAAACATTCAGCTGAAGATGAATAGCTCTGAAGCTTTGGAGTGAATTCCTAGTCCGTTTGAAATCAATGGGAGTGGTGTCCCTGCCTTAAACAAAGCAAAGATTTTCAACTCCAGTGCAGGGGAAGCAGCGTCTCTGGCTCACGTTTGCTAAAGGAGATGTACAGTCACTATCTGGAGAGTAGAATTTGCATCTCTCTTCTCATCTATTCAATAGTAAATTCTGCTAAAGCAAGCACAGAGTTTGGTCTTGATGTTCTAAGTTTGGATTACCTGCTGGACTTGGGTTTGGCCTTCAAGGAAGTGCTTTGTGCTGTGAGTAACAGAACTAATGACACCGGATTTTCTGCTCGTCCACATCTCTCACGCCATGAGGCTCCGGTGACACCAGCCTCTGCATCTTCACCTCCAATTGCTGTTGGGTGTGTGGTCTGTCTCTGTACATGCAAACTGGCAAGGAAGCATGGCTGTTCGTGGGGTGGCTGGTTGTCCCCAGGCACCGTTTGCAACCTGCTTTTCTGTCATGAGGCAGGTGCTAGTTCAGACCTTTCTCATCAACCCAACTGATCATCATCAAAGATTAGGAAGTTCCTATAGATTTTGAGCTCAAAGTCCTCCAGGAAATCCTTTTGAAGCCGGACAATGGTTTTAGAAGATATTTGCAGGGTCAGGTTAGATGGCATAAATTGTTTGCTGACCCTTTATCAAAAACACCAGTGAATTTAATAGGGATCAATCTGTTTCATACAGATGTGGATTCAAAACTTTGGCAAAGTGAAGTAGCCATTCCGACCAGGGATTTAATAGGAAATAATGTTTTTTTCCTAGAAACCTTTGAGGCATGTTGTTTAAGGTATGAAAGACAACTGGGTTCCTGTGCTCTGCAATGGGTAGCAAACAAACATTGTTTGAATTAACTCCGAATGCTTTCTGTAGCACCCATGTGGAATTCAGGTGGAAGGTAAGACCGTTTAGTCAGAATCAACCAAAGCTAGCAGCTGAAGTGATTTGCACCTGGTGACACCAGATGTGGCTGTGGCCCTGTCTTTCTGGAGTTAGATGAAATGGTGGTTCAGATCTGGACTTTGAGAGAGATCCAGGAATTCACAGGACTTACCAAATGTGTAGAAGAACGTGTCTGTAGCTGCCCAGCATTTCCTCCTGCCAGAGATGTATGGGTCTGTCTCCATTGCTCGCCTATCCCTTGATGTGTGAAGGAATAATGAAAGCATTTCATTCCAAAGCAGAGGTTGTTTTGGGCATTGATTTGCATAAAATTGTCAATCAACCTAAGCTGAATTTTAATGTAAGTGAGGAAAAAGCCATGTGATCTATGGCTGGAATTTTTGGTTTGCAGGAAATGGATCAGATAAGATCAAAACAAATAAAGGAGTATATATGCCAAGTTTTATGCTCAGTAAAGTTTAGATAGGCAGATTCAGTCTGATTCTGCAGCAGTAGCAAAGGTTTCTATTTTGGGACAAACAGATCTCTCTCCACCACCATCCTCCTCCTACTCTGGGCTAATCAGACATTTCTGGTTGGGGACACTGTGTGTGTTTATCTTCTCTTCCCTCGGTCTTTTCCCTCCTTGTCTTTTTTACTCCAGAACCATACTTTATAATGAAGGTGTAACGCTTCATTTTTGTACGTGTCAGGGCTGCCAAGGTTCGCATGTCAGTGGTGTAATATTTGCCCATGTGTACCAGTGATGGTCTGAGGAGGGTGGGAAATAGGAAGGGAGGAGATTTTTATCTCTGTGCACTTCTCATTTTCAGTCCTTCTGCTGCGTATCAGATGAAATTACAGGGACCGAAACATATTTGTCCTATGTGGCTGCATGTTTAGCTACTTACGTAGGGATGTGAATATTTTCTTTTCAAGTTGGACACCAAGTTTTAGCCAGCAATGTCCTATTGTGCCTGAAAATTTCCTTTATGGAAAAAATTGCTTGCAATCTTAAATATACAGGGCTGTGTTCTCATCTAAACTCAAAGGCTTAAATTTAGAGTAAGAGTAATTAATTTACTGCAGATTTATATCCCAGCAATGAGGATAAGATTCTTCCTTATTTCCAGTATTGGCCTTTATCTCCTCACACCAGCCTTTTCCTCTGTTATTCCTGCCATCTGAAAGTTTTCATGTATTTTTCTGTGTCCTTCTCTCACTCTCCTAACAGAAATCTCATTTGAAAACCTATTTTCTTCTTTCCCTGCAGCTCTTATTGTTACTATCCTGCTGCTCTCATCTATTATTTAGTTTTATCTGTAGTATTTTGGATAAAATTACAAAATTAATATATAGGATACACTAAAGGAGTTCCATGCCCATTTTCCAAATCAAAATGCTCTCTAATCCTGAGAGTGTTTGTATCCAGCTATGCAGAAGAGGAATTCACCTGGGATAAGTATGATGAGGAACCCTGATGTACAAATCTAAGGAGGGAAGTACACAACTATTCACTTTGGAGAATGGTAGTAGCAGACTCTTAACTTGTGCTTCTAATGATGAAGGCTTTGAGGGTCTGGATAAAGAAATAAGGAGCCTACAACACCATGGAAACTTTCAACAACACAACAGAAGGGGATGTTTGGGAAGAAAAATAAAGAAATGGTACAAAATATTTTGATTTTGAGCAATGAATTAAATTTCGGAGCAGTGTTAAAACAGAGAGTGCTACTGCTGCTGTTCAGTCCACAACACTTGCAGTAGCTGGTAGGTATTCCAAAATAATTTGCTATCTTCCCAAACTTGCAGGATTCTGTGATTACACTTCCTGTGTACCACGTGCCAAAGGCACATCGATCCTCATGTTGTTCTCTATTAATTGCACTGTATTGAAAATATATAGGCATGTCAGGTTGGGTTTTTTTCCCCAAGCATTTTCCTTAGAATAATGAGTTTCTTCTGCATTTGTGTAATGGTATGTTTCTGTTTACATATGTTTCTGAATGTAACACTATAAACTCTTTTTTTTTTTGGCTTACAATTCAATACTATTGATGCTTTCCCTTTTCATTGTCTTTTCTTCCCATTTCAGAGAGGTGTCAGCTGGCAAGAAAAAGAGCTTGTGGATTGCAGCACATTTCTCTCTCCATGACTTGGTATGTTTGTCATTATTCCATAGTAAAGGATTTATGCTCACTGGCTTCATATATATATGGGAGATATATGTATATATATATGTAGAGAGAGAGTAGTACTGTCTATGGGCTAATTAATTCCATGTTTAGAAAAAACAATGTTTAGTGCTGATAAGCAAAGCATTGGAGAAGGTGTTTATATTTTTACTAAGTTCTTGAAGAGGAATTTCTCTCTTAGAAAAGGGGAATTAATCTCTTTGCACGCCCTTGCTCTCCCATGTTTTCAGAATTTCCAGAATTATTTATTGGGAGGAACTGTGGGGCCTGAACAGGGAAGATGTTGAGACCCCATCTCTGAACCAAGCTGTTTGTAATTCCTCCATCGTTGGATAGTTTCTTTATTTTTTGCTATGTTAGGGCTTTTTTCCAACATTTTATCCCTAATTTAGCACCAGAAGTGCACAGTGGGGCTGGCTTTCCCCAGGCTTTTGTGTGTGTTTTTGCAATGTTGGCATTGGTTTCCTCTGTTGTCTGACGCAGCACTCGAGAAACAAATGCAGCTGGTCCAAAATACACGCGTGATAACTACCCTCAACATACACAATTTGCTATTATTCCCACATATGTTTTGGCAGTGGAGAGAGCTCATTTGGCCTCCTACATATTTGGGCAAGGAAGGGAACTCTGTCATTTTCCCCTTCTATGTTTTTATTTATTCATCATATTGAATAAGGAAATGCTAAGCATTATCACAAATGGTGCAGGTTATAATCACGGGCTAATATCTTTGCTGCAATATACTTTACCAACCCCTAGCATGAGACAGAAATAATACAAAAGGCCCTCTCATATTTTGAGGAACTGATATGAATATTGTAATAATTGTTCTACAGTTAGTGGTACAAAACCTCAGTAACACGTAAGGACCTCCATACTGCATTCGATTTAAAGCCAGCTGGAGCCTTTCCATGAGATCAACACGCTTTAGTTTATGCCCCAAAATAGGTAGGTAAAATCTTCATATTCAGTTTGGACTTCTTCCTTTTGAACTCATTCTTCACAGCTGAGCGAGAAACACTTGAAGGGGTAAATAACCACTTGAGTGGTTATGAGATGACATGGTTGCATTAACTTTGTGTGTAGAAAAATCTGTCTGTGTGCAGGTCTCTGCCTGGAGCCCTGGGCACGATGCTGTGGTTTTACTGGGGGGAAGAAGCCAGCCTCTCATGATCAGCCAAATAATCTGATAATTCATGGCCCTCTGGACACTGAAGCAGATCCAAAACCTCAAATAAACCAAAAGAAGGTGCTAGGGGGACAGATAGAAATAGCAATTTCATTTTTCTCAGACCTGCAATTAATTGAATGGACATTTTCATCTCCTACTTGGAGCACGTAAGTAGATGATAGGAAACAACTGATTAAACCTTGGCCGTAGGATCTAAGTGCTATTTTCAAATTGGGTTGTGATCTGATACAAAATCCGATTTAGGGAATGGGACGTTAATGAACTCCACATCATCTGGGCAGGTGAGTTTAGCTGCTTATTTTGTTTGTTTGTTTTCTATACCAGGTTTTCTCTGCAACAGGAAAATGCGGAAAAATGGTTCCAACTCTTAAACAGAAGTGTCACAACACTTGGGTTTGTTGACTGTCTCTACCAGGTGTGAGCTTGGGTGCGCTCTTGGGTGCACGTCACTGTTGGTGTTCAATTCAACAGTGAATACAAATAAAGGATGAGGTTCTTTAAAGACTTTTTATTAGCGGTAGAGCTAATAGTTACACTTGAATAAAAACTAAGACACAGTTTGTGGCTGACGCCTGCAGGATGTAACAAATGGCCACGTTCACAGGCTGCTTGAGGCATTAGGTCCAGCAGCATATGTAGATGAAGCTATCTTAAGGACAAGAGATTAACTTCACATGAGGCTTCTTAAGGTTTTCTTTCTCTTTTTTTTTTTTTTGTTTTTCTTTTTCTTACAGTAAAGATTAATAATCTTGGTTCAGAGAAAAATGCTTTTTAACCCTGTGACTTAAAGGAAGGACTTCTTTTGGCAGCGTTGAACACAAAACTTGAAAGGGATATATATATATATACACACACACAATCAAGATTATATGTAATTGGTATATTTTATAAATACAGAAATTCAAGTAGCTTTGCATTTATTTGGATAATTCTATTTTCTGCCACTGATGTGAAAATCAAAGGGGAGACTCTAACCAATTTCTGTTTGCATGGGGTCTCTCTGCTTGTCTGGAAAGGAGTTGCAGTTGGCAAAATCTTGCCCCTATTTGGTTAGGGGTAAAACACACCGACTTGAGGGAGTCGAGCTTTCATCCTGAGCAACAGTGTTTTGGTTTAAAATAGATAATAATTAAAATAACTTTTGGAGCTTTATCTGTGAAAAATGGGACAGGCAGCAGGAGGTGACCTTTCTCTTATTTATCCAGCTAAAATAGTCAGCAGTATGACGAGCCACCCATCTTCTGAAATTAGGCACAACATCTTGTGAGATTTTAGTGCTACGAAGGGAGGCAGAGCGCCCATAAAGAGAGCAACTGCAAAGTATAGTAACACGCTTTCCTCTTCAAATTGCACACACATGAAATCTTTGTTCCACTTAGGAAAGCGTTAACTTGTGGTTTGCTTTAAACTTTATTTTGGTTGGTTTATAACTGCAAGGATCTCCTCAAAGCTTTGAAGGGTCTCTTAGCTGTCTCTTCAGCTGTTTTGCTTCAGAGGGAAACATTTCCTAGGGAAAGAAGTTTTAGACTTGAGAATGTTTTTTACACAAAATGGAATCTTCAGCAAAATTCCAGAAATTGGCTTATTTGTATAATTCATAGGTAAAAGCTAACAATTCCACATAGCCACATCTTTTGAGTCGGGCCCTAGGAATCACACTGCTAGTTCCTGTTTCCGTGTGTTACATTTAGATCCTATTTTCCTATTTTTCTTCGTAACGATATGAGTTAAAAACTGGCCTGCAGTGAAATAATACTGCCGTTAATCTCATAATCTGCACAATTTTGTGCTTTAGGGATGGCAGCTCTCTTGAGACCTGAAACAAAAAAATATAAATCCTTTGAAAACCATCCTACAGAATTGTTTATTAAAGCAATACTTGCTTTGAAGTTCATCACACGTGTAGCCTGAGTGAGAATAAGACCTAAGCAGGGATTTTCACATTCAGTAACTAATTGTTATCTGAGAAAAGAGGCACTCGACAAAACTATTTAATATTAATCATTAGGAATTAAATTCCCTAAACAAAGTGCATTTGTTTCACAGTGTAATAACTAGCTCATGCAAAATATGGGGATTTAATTTAGGGCCTGCACAATTAAAATAGCCTTTGAGGAAAGTCCTGCACCATGGACATGCACTCAGGGTCTTTGAGGACTCTCTTCCTCTCTTCAGTTTGACCTCTTACAGACCGATACTGTAATATCGGTCACCAATTTCCCCCCATTATAGAACTTTATATGCTCGTATATAAAACAAACATGACTTGAAAGCGAGTTTTCCCTGTTCTGCCCAGCTGAGCACTCAGAACGCTTGCGTGGTAGTGAGAAACACTTCTCGTGGATATATTAAGTGCTACCATCTGCTTGGATTGTTTTGAAATGCATTTTTGGGCCAAAGCCTGCCCTTATGAGGATCCAGTTTAACATGAAAGTCTCAGCAGTTCCCTGTATGTGAATAAAGCAGCAAAACTCCTTTCGTGCCTCCCAATTAAGCCCTTTAATTTAGCTACAATAACTTGAACTGAATCAGAACAGCAGCTCCCAAAATTGAGCCCTTGATTGTCTCGATGACTACCTTACTCCACACAAGAAGTTGCACTAATTTCAAGGGCTTTTCTTCCCACTGAGTCCAACATTGCAAAAGGCAGCAGAAATGGGTCAAAGTGGGAAAACAGTAAAATTTATTTCGGCTGCTTTTTGGATTAGCTTTGTATTATTGTTTTTCTCCTGAGGCCTGAAATGGCAGGGGAGGGAAGGAAGTTTGGAAAAAGATGGAAGAGAAACTTTTACATAAACTGTTTTTGTTCTCTTGGAGCAGCAAAATAACTTCAGAACACTATATAAGGTGATATTATTACTGCCACACTTCAGACTTAGCTAATACATTTTGAATGAAGTTACTTTTTCAAAATTTACGGCATTTGGCAATTACAATTCCTATCTGTTACAAGCCAAACTTTATTTTTAGTCTGTAATATTGTGTTAATGACATGATAATTAGCATATACACAGGAATAGCAAGTCAATTTATTTCAAACTTTTTCTCCTGAAACACCATTTTGTTTAGTATCTGAAACAGTCTCTATTTTTTCATTTCTAAATTCCATACTGTAGCTCTAATTTTGGTTTACACGTCAAAACCAATGATGGCTGTTAAGCATTGTCATGTTTTTCCCTGCTCTCTTATTCTGATCCATACCAAGGAATAAAAAAAAACCCAAAACCAACCTTGAACATTAATGTGTCACATCTTTGTCACTATTTCCAGATACTGCAATTCAGAAGTGAGGAATGTACTCTAATCACGTTATATATATACACCAACTATTACTTTCTCTGTGTTAAGTAATTACACACCATCTTAAAGATGTAAGTAGCACTGTCTTTTTATATATCCTTAACTACTCTTATATATTTGTTTTCACCTATTTTTCTGGACTTGTTTGCCTTAAAAAAAAAAAGAAAAAGAAAAAAAAAGAAAAAAGGAAAAATAAGGAGGAAAAACAGACCAAAGAGAGGCAAGCAAGCTTCACGTTTTTAGCATTCCTGGGAGCCCTATTCATCACTTGCAGGGATGGTGCAGCTGAAGCAGCCTTAGTGGTATGATATGCATGCTGCACTTTCTTCTCCAGCAGTGCATCCAGTACAGGCCAGCTGCCGCTGCCTCTGCTCATGCAGCCTTCATTTGTCTGTAAGTACTTCACTTAGAAGGCCCAAGGTCTGCAAATGTGAGTCACCCACAGACTGGCATTCTTGTTCTTAAGGCCTTGTTGGACACAATTCCCGGTTCAGCTGCTCACTTGGTGGGTAGTAGTAGGGATGAGATGTGCTTGGGCAACATTTCCAAAAGCTTTCAGCTCACTTGGGAGCCTGTGTCTCCATTTCAGAGATGACAGTCACTTAGTAGTCACAGTCAGCATGCCCATACGTACAGTTGCTCTGTCAAGGGACCTGTCATGTCTTAACATGCACTAATTGCTCGTTCCCTCCTTGCCTCATCTCCAAGGCCATACAACTGAGTAGCTCAAGCTCCATCCCCTGTGTGTGACTGGACAGCTTCCTGGCCAGGGTTGCCTGCAACAGACCATGGTAGTGAAGCCTCCTCTTTCCACATGTGCTTGGAGTAAAAGGGCATTTCATCACAGTTGTCTATGATGTGAATGAACTTGGCTAAGTTTTTAAGCTGCTCTAAGAAAGCTGTGTGTCTGAACCGTTGCCATCTACCTGCTTTGCCCCCTTTCTGAATTGGATGAAACCATTGCATTTTTTTCCTCTGTGCTCATTGCTGAGGGTGTAGTTTAACTCATCCAATGTGACAGAGGTTAACCAACAGTGATTGCTGTGGTGCTTGAAGGAAGGATGGAGTGGCCTGGGGAGGGGAGTGTGTTCTGGCATTGAATCCATTCCTGGATATTTTTTGTGAAAAGTAAAAATATCAGTTTGCATCTTTGTTTACTCTAGAATTATTGTGTCCTGACTTCCCAACCTGGGAATCTTCTGAAGTCTGAAATCATGGAAGGCTCATCACCCACGTTTGAAACCTAAAATGCAGCAGACTGACCTGGCCAGGCTAGGAGGTGACATAAATGCTGGGATAAGTTATGTAGCAGCAAGGCAGTTGAGAAGGTGGAAGGGCAGACCCAGAGAAGCAAAGTGAACCAAGAGGTAGCTGGAGTGAAAGAGTAAGTTCAAGCAGCTCTCCATCTTTATGTTGAAATACTGCCCAGAGACCTATAGAGGAAAGTGGAAATGTTGTTGCATCCATGAAAAAATAAAGTTCGTAGGCTATAATGTCCCTATCAGCTTCTCAGCTTTCAGGTGCACAGACTTAACTCTAGGCCACCCCCACCCAGAAGTGTTTCCTGTAGCCTGCCGAAAGGTGTGTGGACCTGGCAGTGTACTTGTCCAAGTGTACTTGTTCTGTTGAAATGTACTGGGTTTGCCTCAGAACTCTGTTTTTGCAGCTCACTCTTCTCTGCATGTCATAATGATGGCAAGGCACCATGCCAGCCATGTCTGCACATGGCACTGTGCATCCTCATGGACTGAGGATGCAGATGGGCATTTTGGGTTGCCTGGGCAAAGCCCCCCTGGGAAGACCTGTGCAGTGTTGAGCTGTGGCTGTCAACGGTGTTTTCTTCACACTGACATGCTTCATTGGGTCACAGATACTGTTCTCTAGCAAAAATGGGAAAGAACAGGCTGGGAACATCTAGCAGAGCCCTGGAGCAGGCTTTTGCTCAGGCGAGCCTAAGAAACCTCCTTTATGGGCTTCAGACAAACTGCTGGCATCCTATATCTGCAGTTTCAGCTGTGAGCTCCTGGTGTGGACAGCACCACCTGAGCCAGAGGCAGAGAATAGGAAGGCATTTTTTGTTTCCCTCTTTGTGGTCAACCTTCTTTGACCAAGCAATATAAATATATGCATGCTTGATCTTTGCAAAAATAAATACAGGGCTATGTCTTACAATCCACTTGGGAACTGGACCCGATCCAGAATGTGGCAGCTTGCTTGTTATTAGACATAGTCTATCCCTGGAGTACTTGCAGCCAAAGCTCCTGTGCTGGCTGATCTCTGGCTTCAGGGCAGAGTTTATTTTCTTCTTTTTCTTCTCTCTCTTCTTTTTTTTCCCCTCTCCCAGTCACGATCTTACCCATAAATGGAGCAGGACTTGCTTCTTCTTGGAAGGATGCTGCCTCATTTGTACTTAGGGGCTTTCCAAGCAAGAGCTGCAGATCCAGCATTCGCTAACTCCCTGGTCCTGAAATAGTTTGTGGATCTGAGCCATTATTTTAAGGTGATGATAGGGATGGGAGCTAGGGGAGAGAAACTTGCGCATGGTAGGGATGGGAATTTGAGCCTGGAATGTCTGTTTTAGTTGGCAGAGTGTTGTTTTGGACCTGCCTGCTTGTCTGCTCGAGCCAGATTCATTACTGTCCAAACTATAGTGTGAGATGTGCACATCTTGACCGGCAGTGGAGCTGAGCTCCCCAGCATCTGCACGAGTCCACAGGCTGCAGGGAGGATCCCTCATGAATCGGAGCTCAGCATTACTCCAACTGGGCCCTGGGTGACCAAAGTGCTCAGCTGCTCCCAAATTACCATGGGTTTTTTCACAAGTGCGAAATCAAACATTTCTGCTGAAATGAAACCTCATGATGAGGTCACTGTGTCATGCCTTGCTTGAAACAGGATTGTGGGGTTTTTTCTATATGCATTGCAAAGGAATGAGAAGGAAGGTCCTACAGAGAAGTAAAACTTCAGCAGCAGAAATTTCCCTTTCCTGGATGATCAGGGTCTGATCCCTAGGGGTAAATCTGTCACACCTTGCATCTGGAGCCAACAGGGTTAGTACAGATCCATTTCCTTGTAAGTGAAATCAAAATGCTGTTGCAGATAGTCCCAGGGAATATTTTGCTGGTCTTGTTTTGCCAAATACAGCACTGTTTAGTGCTTCTCACCCCTGGGAGAATTGCTAAGGTCTATACAGGAACCAGGAGAAAACACTTACTTTTAAAAATGTGTCGATTTCCTTTAAGTTACCTGGTCTTACAGATATTCAGAAGGTGGAAAAAAGAGTTTATCAAATGTATTTCCCTTCCCAGGAGGGTTTTAATAACCCCCTTCAGCTTTAGAGTCTAGTCCCTCAGCTAAATTTCATTTCAACCTCAGACTTCTCTCAAGCTTATGTACAATATATGGACTGGTCACGTGCACTGCACCATCTCTTGGAAGCTGTTGAGCACCTCAAGTTGACTGGTAACCATCCGCAGACCCTGGCTAATGTTATCTTGCTGGCATGAAAAATGTGCCATATGAGAAAGGCTCCATTATGAAAACTGTTATTGGAGGAGGCATTACTTATTAAATCTTAACCAAATTGTGCAGCATTTTGAATTTTCAGTAACAATAATTTTCTGGTGTTGCTCAGTGGGGGAGCAAAGACTGCTGTCAGCTACGCTAGCGTAAACCCACCCGGCTTTCTTCCCACAAGAGATTCTGGATCCAGAAGGAGAACTGAATTTTTCTCCTAGTGCTTTTGTTCCTCTACAGTTAAAACTAAAAAAACCCCAAAACCCTAGGAATTTGGGGAACTCCAGGTTTTGTGGGATTTTTATGAAGCAGAGGAATTATTTTCTTCCAATTCTAGCATGGCCTGAGAAGCTTAAATATTTTGGTGGTACTGCGTTAAGCTTTTGAACTGTCACACACTTTTTTGAGGCTCAAGTTGTCTGAACTCCCTCATTTAAAAAAAACAATGCAAACCTTTGATTTCATTGTAGCAGTACTCCGGAGTATGGATATTTAACCAATTTAGGAATGCAGAATTTCATATTCTTAACTCTGTGGGTACGTCATTAGAAAAACTGGCTTTCGTTAATTACTGCTTGCAGGTCAGAGTCAGCTTTAGTGTTAGGGTTTCACCTGTTTGTAAGGCCTGGCCTCATTACATAAATTACTAATCCGTAACTATCTGTTTGTCACTAGGTGGAAGCGGTTTGCTGAGACCCCTCTTCAGTTCATTTTGGTGAGTGTGTGGATCAATGCTTGACACCTTGGCTAGGTTTGGAGCCCAGATGCAAGGAGTCACTGGTCAGCACATCCTAACAACAAGAGCTGCCAAATGTAGTTCCTGTGCGGCTACCGGGGGTCACCACAGAGACATTTTGCACTAGAGCTGCTTGTTTTGAGCATTAGATTTCAGCCTTTGAGTGTACATCAGGAGTTTATAGTTGCTGTTGCTTTAGAACATCTGCTTTTTCATAGGAGGGAAAAAACGCTTCAGGAAAGTTAAAAAGCCTAACTGATAGATTTGGTGTTGCATGTTTGTTACAGTAGTAACTGCTTACGTGGTATAGAAGGGTCTGTCTATAAATAGTTTAATATTATTTAATAAATTATGGTGCATTTTATAGCATACCTAATAATAACATAGAATGTTTCTGCATTTAACAGGCACACACGTTGTTTTAACAATATCTCTGTGTTATATGCTTAGCAACAGCTTGTTATGGCTTCATCTGTTAGGCATTCGCTTTATTTATTTCTTCAGGAAAAAAAGGAAAGCTTTCTAATAAGATGCAAAGGAATGTAGCTGCATCTAATGACTGGTTAACAAATATGATCAAGCATTTACAAAAGAAGTCAAAGTTTAAAGCTGTATTTACTTAAGTCATAACTCACCAGGAGCAGGTCTTGTCTTTTGCCATCTGCTTCAAAGCCATCCTAAAAGACTTACCCTTGATGATAAGGTGGCTTTACTCCTTCCGTCGTCATTGCCTGCAGTGTGAGTGTGGTACCGGGCTGTGTGCTGGGCTGGGTTCCTGCTGTGACTGGAGCCATCGTATGGCTTTAGTGAAGAAGTAGCCTTGGCCGTGCGTGCCAGGAGAGGCTGGGACTGCCAGGTAATGCATTACTGCAAAGCTGGTTTGTGTCAGGACACAGCCTGTTTTTGGTAAGCAATAGCTTTTCCAAATCTCGTGCAGCAAAGTAGACCCTTTCCTTCCTCACCCCCCATGTTCACCGTGTTCACCAGGCCATGAGGGGAATAGTTCAGTTGCTCTTTGAGAAGCAGAATCTGCTGGATGTTTCACAATGATGTGTTGTCTGGTAGGCTCCACCTCACAAGTGTCAGGCTGTTTGTTGCATAGCACTGGCTGTCTTCAGCATCTGTTTATTTCAAAGGAGTTTGAGGGCAGAGTTCAGTCTTCTGCTGCCAACATGTAACAAGACTTTATTGAGTAGCACTTTAGAAATAAGTACATCTGATGCTATTGAAAGGTTCTGTGCACGGAGCACTTGGAGAAATCTCCATCCTGCTTTGTATCTTGTGTTTTTTCCCAAGGTGCAGAGGTTTGTAGTTGACAGACTTTGTTAAGCATGTCACTAATGCCATAAGAAAACAAAAAAAAACCGAACCTGAATATTTTGGTCAGGAGTATAACTGCAGGTTATTTTGTTGAAGTCTTTCCTTCATAAGTCTGGAACTACCAGATGCTTTATTGTGATGATTAAGTAGGAGAGACCAGCCAGTGGTTCCCAGTTCATGGCAGATAGCATTTTCTTCTCTTGTAATCCCACTGCAATAAGTGGGATTCCCACCGTGTGAGACACTTTTCCCGTGGAGTGAGCTATCACTACCTAAGACTGTACAGCAGCTGGAACATCTATATCCTCCTCTAGCCACAGCTGGCTATGCCATGAGGGCAGATGTGTGTTAGAGGACCGTAACCCAGGTATATGCTGTGCACTGTCAGGTTTCTGCCCCACTGGAGGTGCTAAAGAGGGAATTGGCGGTTTCCATGGCCAGGTATTAACTGGGGAGGAAACCTGTGCCAGTAGGAAGAAGGCATGGGAAGGATCGTTGGTTTTTCCACCCCAAATATTTCCACATGTTGTGCACTATTAACTAGTTTGGTGACTTGGAAACACCAAGACACCAAACAGTTAAGGCAGAGATTTTTGAAGCCTGGGTAACCGGTGTTGGCCATGTAAAACTGCTGGATCCAAGGCCCCGTGTTTAAGTGCCTGAATATGGATGGTGGTTCCTTGCTTAAGGCAGTTGGGTTTGCAAATGCTGGTGTTGGGTATTTGCCAGGAATAGAATTTGGATCTCTTGACTTTGTGGTTTAACTCCTAGGCAGCATTTCTTCTCAGTACACTGCATACTGTGCTTACTCATATGGAGAGCGAACACAATGCTCCCAGAGGGAAAATGGTTTTTGTTGATGAATCGAAATATGTGGAATTTGGGGTTCTTATTTTGGGGGCTCTTCGATTGCTGTTGGATAAGAGGTGGTTTATTTTCTCAGTTGATCCATTTCTTGGCTAATGCACTTTGGAAGAGAGCTCCCTAGCACGGCTTCTTTCCCTGAGTTAATGGATGGATCTGGAGGTTTCTGAACCGGAGAGCATAGCTGCCCAGCCTGGATTAGAGCCGCCTCATGCAGAAGAGGAGAGCAGTTTCTGCTCTCCATAGGAATAGGTTAGCATCTTCCCACTCCAAAACAAAGCATGCATATCAGTGGATATACTCTGCCTATGAAGTGGAAAGGAGAAACTAGGAAAGAACTATGTGGAAGGAAAGGGAAGGACTCCTCATATCTTTGCCTCCCTTACAACCTCCTGGGTTTTAGCACAGTTGGGGAGATGAAGAGAGCAAACAAATTGGACTTCTGTGGACTTCACTGGAAAATGGCTGTTGTGTCTGGGGTAGGCAGATGCCTAGCAGGGATGCTCCTGGAAAGTTCTTCTCTGCCTGAAAGAGCTGTGTGAGTCTGGAGCATATTCAGAGCAGACTTATCATGAGAGAACTTAGCTATAATGGGTGCCCAGTGAATGTGCCTGAGGTGAGAGTCTTCTTCAGGGCTGGGAGTTGGCCAAAAGCAGAA